>CM034059.1:4337230-4396998 GCA_019804595.1 Bruguiera parviflora
TGTTTAAAAAAAAAAAAAAAGAGAAAAAAAAAAGAAAAAAAGAAAAAAAGGGAAACATCAAATTCAAGTTATTGATAAAGTTAACAGTTCGGTCATATTGGCCACAATAATAACAAAGTTGCTTGCTCAACTCCAATTCCGTCATCCATTTTCCTATCCTGCTATCCAAATTGTCCTCTAAATTTAACTTCCCTTATCCTGATTCTTTTGTGAGTTTAGTTCATTAAAATCGTTTGCCTTGATATCCTTTTTCGTTTTCTTGATTCCTTGTTCTCTGATTTGTTCAATTCTACACCGTTTATCTTATTCTGTTCAGAATCAATACTCTTGATTTACCTTCTTTAGTTCTTTATAGAGCTGAAAGGAGAAATCCGAGTGGTAAAAGGCAAGAGTGAAAGTTCATATAAAGAAAAAGCCATAAAGAGTGTAAACACGAGAGAGTGTGACACCTTCTTTGAGTGAAACACGTGAGGGAGTGCTCTGTGAGGTATCTTATTATTTTGTGTAGAAGTAATACTATGACATCCAAAGACAAAGGTGCAGCTCAAGAGGGAGCTGGTGATGTGTCCTTCATGATCAAAGCTATGCAACAACAATTTGAGCGTATGAATACCAGATTTGATGATATGAGGGAGAGGATGGAGGAGCAATCTAATACTATAGCAGAGTTGCAAAGGAGGCATGGGGAGTATGAGGCTCCTAAAACAAGAAGGCAGTTCAGACGTGCCTATGACCATGAAGATAATGTAGAAGATGATGAAATTGATGATCAAACTTCTGTGGTCCGAACTGCTAACAATAGAAGGGGTCAAAGAGAATTTGGGAGGCAAGGCACCTATGACCATAATTTGGGCAGTATTAAAATGACACTTCCTCCATTCCAAGGTAAGAATGATCCTGATGCATACCTAGAATGGGAGAAGAAGGTTGAATTGGTTTTTGATTACCACAACTATTCTGAGGAGAAAAAGGTAAAGCTTGCTGCAGTTGAATTCACTGACTATGCCATTATTTGGTGGGATCAACTTGTTTTGACTAGGAGAAGGAATGGTGAGCGGCCTATTGATACATGGGAGGAGATGAAGGCTATCATGAGGAGGAGGTTTGTCCCTAATCACTATTACAGGGAGCTGTATCAAAGGCTGCAAGGGCTTACTCAAGGCAGCAAAAGTGTGGAGGATTACCACAAGGAGATGGAGATTACCATGATTCGGGCAAATGTAGAAGAAGATAGAGAAGCAACCCTGGCTCGATTTTTGCAAGGGCTAAATAGGGACATAGCAAACGTGGTTGAATTGCAACACTATGTGGAATTAGAAGACATGGTACACATGGCCATGAAAGTTGAAAGGCAACTCAAACGAAAGGGTTCCACACGATTTGGGCAGAACTCAGGATCTGCCTCATCTTGGAAGCCAAATTGGAATAAAAGGGACGAGATGGCCAACTACAAGTCCAAAGCCGAGCTAGCCAAGTACAAGAATGTGGGTTCTAGCAAGGAGGCAGGTAATTCTGACCCTCAACCAAGTAGAAATAGAGATGTTAAATGTTTTAAGTGTTTTGGCAGGGGTCACATTGCATCTCAATGTCCAAATAAGCGTGCAATGATCTTGAGAGATAATGGTGATGTTGAAACTGAAAGTGAATCAGATGATTCTATGCCATCATTAGAGGGTGAAAGTGATGGAGAAGAGTATCCAGTTGATGGAGTAGCTCTTGTCATAAGGCGAGCATTGAATGCGCAAGTAAAGGAAGGAATTGGGAGTGATAAGTCGATTTGAACGCCACAAGAAGAATTACCTCTTAATAAGTTCTTTAGTTCTTGAAAGAACCGAAGGAGAAAAACCCTTGCTGTTTATTTCACTCAAAGTTGTATATCTCCAAAGCTTACAAGGGGTGCCTATTTATAGGCTTAGATAGCAATCCTAAAAGAGGTAAAATTCCTACTTAGGAGAAATCCCTATTTTGGAGGGATTTCGGACTACTTCCAGCACATACAATGAACTCCTATTTAGGAGTGAATTCTATCACTTATTTTGACCTATTTAAGTAGTCCAATTATATTAAATAGGCCTGGGCTTCTTTTAAGACTTGAATTCGCACCATTTGAAGCCTGGTTGGCCTGAGTGTCCAAAATCAGCCCATTTAGTGCTTCTTTGATCTTTCTGGCCCTAGCTCGCGTTATTGGGCCTTCTGGAATTTGCAATGGACCTCTTGCATCAATTGAAGCTCTAGCTTGTGTTGGATTTTTTGTATCTTCTGAAACCTTCCACCCATCATCTCCATGGTTCTCATCATTGTACCTCATGTAACATTGCATAATATAAGACCATAATACTACTTTACAAAATTCCAAATTAATGAAAAAAGCCCTAATGCGACAAACCCTTATTCTAATTTCATATCTTACAATGCACACTATAATTGTATGATTATTAGATTAACAAAAAAAAAACCTTAATCTAGCAAACCCTTATTTTAGTTGCATATCCCACCATGTCCACTATAAAAAATTCCTTTTGTAATTATTAGATTAACAAAAAATTTCCTAATATGATTTAAGACAATTTCACTTTCATAGCCTCAAAAGCCTTAATAACTAATAGTTCAATTAAAAGTCATTACTCATAAGAAGAAATGGAACCACACTTATTCCTTATGGACCAACATTTATCTATTATAAAAAACAATTCCTAAGGACTACGTCCTTTTTTAGTTTACAGCTTTTCTCATAATGTAAGACCATGACCTTTATCAATTAGCAATATGGCTTATATTACTTTACTTAATAATATAGAGGATGATCTCAATTGTGAGTTTAAGGATCATGAGATTGCCCAGACAATGTGGTTGGCTTTGAAAACAAGTTGGGGAGTATTTTGACCACTAAGCTAAGAGAGTTGATGATTAATTTTGACATCTATATAAAAAAGTCATATCATAACATGAAGTAACACCTAAGGGTGATATTTAAGATGATGAAAGAGCTTAAAACAGTTAATTATACCTTCACAGATGAATAATAAGGTCAAGTTGTATTTGCTTCATTCCTTTGAATTAAGAGCACATGAAAATTAATATGATGTATAATAAGACTATTAAGAATTTTGAAGAACCATTTGATTTTAGAAGAAGAGTGCCTCAGGGCTACTAAGTCTTCTAGTTAAGTGAATGTTATTAAAGTTGAGATTAGTTTAAAGGCTATTTTGGTTTAAAATGTAAATGGTATTGTAAGCATTAAAAGAAAGGAAAAGGGAATGGACAACTATGAAAGAAGAATAAGAATGATTATCATAAGAGGTAAGGTGGAAAGAAAAAGGATAAGACCTATAATTGTGTCAAATTAGGTCATTTTTCTTATGAATGTACTGAGCCCAAAAAGGTATCCTTTACCCTTATTTCTCATTGTTTAGGTAATGTTTCCATTTTAGTATTACTTATTGAATCTAATCCTTTGTGAATTATGGACTCAGGGGCTACAGATCATGTAGTTAAAAATCAAGAAGCATATGTAGAGTTCCTTCAAATTAAAGCTAGTTTAAGATAGGTGTATATTGGGAATAATGTAAGGGTAGAAGTCAAAGAGACTGGCATTTACAAATTATAAATATAAGATGATCAAACCTTATTACTTCACAATGTTCTTTATGCACTTGAAATTTAACGAAATCTTATTTTTGTTTCTGTTATGTTTAGGTTATAAACTTGTTTTTTGAAGGCCATGTTATAAATTTTTATGATGACACTTTTTATATTGGTAATGGACATCTATTAGATTGTTTGTTTGTGTTGAATATTAATTATGGTGTGTTTAATATTTATAATAATTATTTTTCTATTATTGCATTAACTAACAATAATATTGTAGATGCAAATATTTGGCATATTACATGTTAAGTAAGAAAGAATGAATAGATTAGTTAAAAGGGGCCTTTTATGTTCACTCATTAAAATTGAATTGCCTATGTGTCAATATTGTCTAGCTAAAAAAAAAAACCAGAAAATGATTTAGCAAAGCTATTAGAGCCAAATTTCTATTACAATTAGTCCATTCTAATAAATTTGATCCAATGAGTGTGAAGGCAAGACATGATGCCTTATATTTCATTACTTTCATAGATAATTATATATATTATGACCATATTTATCTAATCTCTCATAAATGTGAAGCATTAAATGTTTTAAAAAAAGTATAGAGAATCAATTGAATAAAAGAATTAAAACCCTAAGAACTAATCAAGGGTGTGAAAATCTCTTTAAATAATTCAAAGAGCTATGTAATGAAAAGGGTATAGTCAAGTAACTAACTACTTATAGGACTTTACAACAAAATAGTGTTGTAGAGAGAAAAAATAAGACCCTTTTAGAGATGGTTGAGTCTTTAATAGTATAAGTAAATCTCTTAATATATCATTAAGGTAATGCTTTATTGACCGTTGTGTATATATTTAATTGTGTACCTTTTAAATTTATTACTTCTACACCATACAAATTATGGTTACAACAAAAGCTTGACTTGAGTAATTTATGACATAAGGGTTAGTAGTTTATATTCATGATCCATCTCATAAATATGGGAAATTAGGTATGAGAGGAAAAAATATGTTTTATAAGATATTATGAACACTTTAAAAGGTTTATATTTATTGGTGAACAAGTTGATGGAAATATTTTAAAATTAAAATTACATGATGTCATATTCTTAGAACATGAATTTTCTAGTAGGCATGATATTGGTAAAGATTTTTATCTCTATGAGATAAGTGATACAAATGGTTATAACATACCAAAGCCACTAATTCAAATAGATGAGCAAATGCCTCAAGCTATCAATTCAAATAGAAGTGTTATACAATAAGTTGTGCAAGGTATGCAAGAACCCATATTACACAAAAGCAATCATAAAAGTATCTCACATTATGGTTTTAAGATTAAAGGGAAGCTTTTATGATTGTCCTTTATGATAAGGAAGAGCCTAAAATAATAACTAAGACTTCCCTATACCTTGTTAAGGAATAATGGATAATGGTAATAGAAAAATAGATGAAATGAAATCTAACTAAGTTTAAAGATTAGGAATAAATAAGTTCTTAAAATCAAGTATAAAATTAATGGATCTTTAAAAAGATATAAGGCTCACTTAATGGCGAAACATTATACTCAACATGAGGGTATAAATTATAAGAAAGCTTTTTCATCAACAATAATGTTTACCTCAATTTTCCTAATTCTAACTATAGTAGCAAATATGAATTAAGAATTATATTAGATGGGTATTAAATTTTATTTTCTCAATCGAGAGTTAAATGAAAAATTTTATATGGAACAACTTATAGGTTTCATTGTTTAAAGCCAATAAAATAAAATTTGTAAACTCCAAAGATCAATTTATGGCCTAAAACAATCATACAAGTTGTGATATTTCAAATTCCATCATACAATAATCTCTAATGACATTGTAATAATTGATAAGAATCATTGTATGTATGTGAAGAGATTTGAAAATAAATTTGTAATTTTATCTCTATTTATAGATGTCATTTTACTAGTTGGAAACCATAACGAGTTTGTTAATACCATTAAGGAATGGTTGCCCTTTAATTTTAAAATGAAGGACACTAGAAGGGAAATTTACATATTAGGAGTAAAGATCCATAGGAATTAATTCAAAAGACTTTTAGCTTTGTCATTCTCCAGTTGCTAAATTTGATGGCCTGAGCCTCAAAATGTGTCTTAAAACATAACAAAAGCATGAAGAAATGAAAAATGTGTCATATTATAATGTAATGGGTTGTTTGATGTACACTATGATATCTACACACCCTAGCATTTGTTATGCTATGAGATTGGTGAGTCGATATCAATCAAGCCTATGAAAAGCACATAAGCAAACTATGAAAAGAATGCTTTGATATCTCAAAGACATTGCAAATTATTCCTTATATTATCAAGGAAATAATTTACAACTAATTAGTTATTTAGATGCCAATTGCAAAAGAGATATAAATGAATGTAAATCTACATTAAGATATATGTTCTTGTTAAATGATGGTAACATATCATGGAGTAATAAGAAGTGAACCTGTATTGCTTTATCAATGATAAAGGTAGAATTTATAGTTTGCTTAATTATAGTGCAAGAAGTTGTTTGGTTTAAGATATTTTTGGACAATTTAGGAGTACATAGTGATCAGTAGAAAATGACCACATTGTATTGTGATAGGTGGTTATTGCATATATAAAAGATTCCAAGTATCATTATAAAACCAAATACATTGATATTGAATATAACTTTGTAAGAAACATTATGATACAAAAGGATGTGACTTTGTAGTACATTTTAATAAATAGGATGATAGCAAATCCACTAATTAAACTAATAACAAGGGATGTGTTTAAATCACATGTTAAGTCTTTAGGATTTGATATAATTTAATGTATTATGAAACATTATGACTATGTATTGTTATGTAATTAAAGAGTTTGTTTCTTATTACACATGTATTAGTAATATCATCCTAAGTGCTGATTATTACATAATGAGTTTGTTTTAAGATCAATCCTAGTGCAAGTTTCTTCTTATAAGACAAGTAAAAATATGTCAAACAAATCAATATTAGTCCACTGACGCTGAAAGAGTCTATAGAGATAAGATCATCATATAAGCAAAATTTTATATATAGAGAGATTGTCATCTTAAAAAGAACAGGATGAGGTTATAATGAGTAAGAGTTAGTATAAAATCTCATTCTTTGCATATATGTTGAAAGCCAAATATGAGATCTTAATTTGACACTCATAAGTGAAAGGGTCACTTAAAGAATTCAAGTTAGACACTTGAGAGCAATTAGATTAAGATTTGTATTGTGATGTTATAAGGAAAATGCATGAAATGACATACACACCTTGCAAAGAATGATCACTATAACACGTGTTTCATACCACATATGTTATTTAACCAATAAGGGAAATGGAAGAATCAATCTTTACTTCTTCGTTGTATGAGTCCCTTGAGGTATTGTTATCTCAAAAATTGTGTCCTACATGACTTATAACTCGATCCAATGTTACAATATGCTATCTGCTACTTTAATTTATTACATACGGTTAGGAATGATTTAACCTTTTGAAATACATTTAGGATAACAGTTGTATTGTAATTAATAAATATGAGTGTGAAAGAGACTATTTTTATCTAACATCTTTCATATGTATTCATTGGTTAACTAATTATGTTTATTCATAATGCATGAAAGATAATTATGGTACATTTAAGGAAAACAAAATCTAACTCAACCTATAAGGAATAAGGTGAGTTGAAATTAATGTGACATAATATGTCTAGGGTATAACAAGACACTTTTTTTTTTTTATAATAAGGCTTATATATTTTTGTAGGGTTGTGGTAGCTATACATCCTTAATAGATGCATAAATTATACTCCTAAGTGTAGGTGTGTTCGTTGGTCATACAATCCATTTGCTTGTATGAATTATTTATAAAGAACTAAATGTTGAGAATCCCCTATTTTTATTTATTTATTTATTTATTTTTATTAATGATTAAGTCATTCTAACACTTCTTGAGTAAGTGAGAAATGTAAATGTCATTGGTTTAAATTAGGTAGGATTGCCTATGATGGGCTTACCAAATATTAAAGAAAACATGTAGAAAATCATATTACTAAGAAATGATTTTCAAACAATATTCAAAAAGAAAAAAAAAAGAAAAAAAAAAGCAAATCAGTGGTTTGTCAATTACTAACCCTATGAGCAAAAAAACAAACAAAAGAAAAAAATTGTATTCTCTATTAATTTTCATAATAAGAGGTTCTTAGTTTATAAATAAGATATTATTTGGTATAGTGATATCATCTTGATTGTGAGAAAAAGTTGATTCACTAGTAATTAGTTTACTGTTAACTTCTGAAGGTTTTCAAAGGTGTTATCTAGTATAGTGATATTACATCAATTGCAAGAATGAGTTGATTTGCCAATGATCAATTTACTACTAACTTTTAAAGGTCTTGAAGGATAACTAACATTTTAACCTTTTAATCTAAAATGCTCTATTGCTCCATCCTAGCTAATCACCTCTTTGGTTAAGTTTGGACCCATTTCCACTACCTATAATCCACGAACTTGTTTAGATGAGGAAGAGGAATATGGGTAAAATTGATTGCTTTTAATACTCTTTGGTTTTCAAATAGCTTTGCCAAACATAAAAATCAAATTAAACATTATGAGATTAGGATGCTTTTTAGATTTTGCATGGCTATTAGCTAATGTCTAAAACACGTATTTTAAGTCATTGGTACTTAAATGGTTGGTTTCTAAAAGTTCTTTATAAAGATATTTACTAGTTTTGAAACTCATTGTGTCTTGCCTAGACTTTTACACATTTTTGTTTTAGTAGCAAGTAGTTTCACATTAAATTTGCTTATCACACACACACACACACATATCTTATAATTACCAAAATTGAATGAAAATTGAGATTTTGTATATGTGGTGACATTTTTTTTAAAATTTAAGAATATTATCAAATTTTCATATTAATTAAATTATCTCTCTTTTAAAACATGCTAACTTTAAAACTTAATTAAGAAAATTATAGTTAGCTAATTAATTATTATTGATAATTTTGTATAATAAAAGAAAGGTAAAACTTTGACATTATTTATTCAATTTCATTCAACAATATTTTATATTATTTTGAAATTTTATGAAATTAGGATTTAAATTTTATAAATATTAGTAGATATAATTTTTTTAGAAATTTTTTATATTATTTATAATAATTATTATAATTAAAAATTAAATTTATTTAATTATAATTTAACATATATTATAATTTATTTAATTCATTTCAACAATTATTCGCATACATTTAAAAGTCATGTAATGAAAATATGATAATTAATAGAAAAAAAAATATACTAAAAATTTATTCTTAAATTTCTCTTTTTATTTTCTTAAGAATAAAAAAATATATTTTAATAACCCTTGTTTGCTTTAAAAAATGATAATCAAAATTTAAACTCTTTTTTTTTCTTTTTAAATAAAAAATAAACAAAAATACATTTTTCAACATTTTATAATAATTTGTGCATTATATGGATATATTACTAATATGTATATATATTGACAAAATTAAGAAAAAACCCTAATTATTCTTCTTATGTCAATTTATTGTAGGAAAGAAAGGAAAATTTACTTTCAATTTTAAAAGAAAAAGGAAACAAGTTATTTCTAATGTTTTTTTATTTTATTAAAAAAATTAATTACTCTTAAATAATTATTCTAAAATTTCTATTTTTTTTCAAAAAGAAATTAAGTTCTTGTTAAAATATTTATAAATACTCGTTAATGACTAACGTTATATTGAATTCAATACAAGACTTTTAGTTACAAACTTCTCTTTTTATAAGTCTAAAAAGAGATAAAAATAAGTTAATTTTTAAAATTTTTTGCCTCATAATTTAAATTATAACTTTATTTTAGTCTATATTTTTAAAAATATAACATTTACATTTCATAGTTTTATTCTTTATATTATTTTTTTAAATCATTATTTTATGTAATTAAATTCTGACAAAAAATAAATTATGATACATACTTACAAATTTATTTTTATTTACTTTATGAGTAATAAAATAATGAGAAAAGTTAAGGAGTAACACATAAAAGTAAGATATATATATCAATTATATTTTATTTAGTCTTATAAATAAATAAAATTAAATATAAAAAAATATTTTATTGTCCTCTTATATCTAATATATCATTTAATAAATGTCAATGCATAGTAGTATTCTAAAATAATAATTGCAGTTATTATTTAATTTATAAAATATTTATCAAAATTTAGGTAAAATAAAAATGAAATCTAGTTGAATTTATATGTAACAAAAAGTGGTTACTGCTCTTAGTCTTTTCAAAACGCCTATTAAGAGTCATTTTTAATTTGTAAGCACGTTCACAAATCATAAAAGAAGAGTGAAAATATTATTAGGCTAATGACCGAAGACCCAGAAAATTTCTGATAGATGTGCCTATTCGGTATAATTTAACACGTGATTTGCTTAATGAGCCTTTTGAGTATATAGATTGTTGTGCAGGTTTTTTGGAACTGACATTACTGATTTATTTATATATCATGATAATTGGAATGTGTCTGAAGAGTTTTAGATATTTAAAAAAATTATAATTATTCTACTTATATATATTTTTATGGTTTTTATTATCCTACTATATTAATATCATGGCTATTTTATGCGAAAATGAATTTAACAATAAATTACAACTCCCTATTAAGTCTATAAAGGATAAATGACTATCTTATTCTCAAACGATTCCTAATATTTGCCTTGTTGGTTCCTTTTTATTATTATTATTATTATTATTATTATTATTTTGTATTTTTATTATTATTATTATTATTATTATTATTATTATTTTGTATTAAATTAGAAGGATTACAATTTTATTTGGCTCTTTATTTTAATGACTAAACCTGAAAGAAAAATTGATATAATTATGTTACTTAATAAGATTAAACAACTTATTTGTGATTTATATAATAATTAATGTGCTGCACATTCTTACATTTCCCCCCGACTAAATCTGATCGGTAAATGAAATTACATATTACTCCCTATTAAGTTTCATTTATCTAATTAAGATAGATAATATTGTTGATTTAATGATTTAAAAGGAGACAGAGAACGAGTTTGACTTAATTACGAGAGTGACGTGGCATATGACTTCCCAACTTGACGAACAATTACGAGAACTGGTTTATTTAAAACCCCAAGCGAAAAAATAGGCAGTTCCACTAGGCAAGAATTAAGATCGGGCATCTCGTTTATTTAAAAATTTTTCTTAACATTCATATCTTTTATTATGAAATTCTCACTTATTATTGTTTTTTTGTAAAAATTTTAAAATGGTACATAAAATCTTTTTACATAGAGAAGCGAAGCAAAGCAAACCAAAGTCAAAATCATAACCAAACCAGACCAGACGGAATTTTCAAAAGTCTGACAAATCTATAAAGAAAACATTCAACGAAAGAAACAATATTTCTGTTTTTTTTTTTTTTTTAAAGTGGTTTTTTCTTTTTCTTTTCGATGGATAGGCCAATTGTTGAAGTTAGTGCCCTGGGACCAAGAAATCTCGTCTTCATGTTTTACCTCGTGCACTCTGGTGAGCTAAAGGCCATAAATAGAATGCAACCATAATTTTACCAAATCGAAAAGGAGAATTAGAAAATATCATGAGACATCCTTGACGATGTAATTCTTGATGTATGCATAGAGGGGTAAATGAGAAAAGGTCATTGATGAAATAGCCAAAACATATTGCAAATTTTTTTGAAGTGTGGGACGAATTTTAATTTAATTTTGAACTTATTATTTTAGTTTTAATATATAATGAAGCTACCTTATTCAAAATTATTACTTAAATTCTTAGTTTCAGAACCATAATCCCAATAAACAAAAAATTTTGGTATATTTCAGAATTTTAGTATTGATAGTTAAAAATTTTATATCATCTTATGCATTTCACTCCAATAACCGAAAATTTTCTAGATGCTGATGTAACGATGGGATCATGGGAGTATAATTGAAACCCCCCCCAAAAAAAAAAATCCATTATCAAAGTCGAAGAAAATCCCATTTTTTATACAACTTAAGATTTATCCGAGATCTTTAAATAAAAAGTGAGCAAATTCAGCAATATTTGGAGTCATCAACCCTTAAAATATATATATATATATATATATATATATATATAGAAAATAACAAGGAAAGCGAGTGGCCATTCTTTTGTGGCTGAGTTGACGAGAAAAAGATGGTGCAAAATTTGGTGGAGGAATGGGTGCGCCATGCACCCACTATGGAGCAGTGTGAACTGGGCCCAATCGGGGCAAAAGACAAAATGCTTCATTTTTTACGTGTCCTCCTTCCATGTGATTAACTGGTTTACCAGGTCCGAACCTATCCATTCCGGCCGTCATCTTGGCGGTGCCTTTTCCCTTCGATGTCTCCCTTTTTTTTCTTTTTCTCTTTTCTTTTTTGGGTCTATTAATGCGCCTTATTCGGTCTAGGAACATGCAAAGGTAACAGGAATTTATGGACAAAATAAACTGTTGCATGGATAATAACGTATGGCGACTTCTCCCCTTTGCTTTCAGTGTTTTCTTGGACTGGCATGGGACTAAGCTAGTGGGTCGTTAATTAATCTTAGAGAGTGAAATTCTTGTTGTAAACCGTCTCAAGTAACTGCCAACCATAGATGGACGGGATTCGGCGTTACTAATTAAGCAAATTGCTGGCCTTGGATGGATTCGGCGTTCATAAAAATGGCGCGCACTAAAAGGCCCTGCACAAAATCAAGTTGCGGCAGTTGCATCCTCAACAACCATATTCCGGGGTGTTGTCTTTCCCCCGAAACATCTTAGTTTGAGTCACAGCTAATTATGGCAACTCTCGTCCCCTTGCATGGACCAGATGTTTTATAAACGTTTTCTTTTCATTTCGTTTCCCTTTCAAGCTTTTTAGGGTGATAGCACTTCCACGCTCAGCAATGGAGCGTCGTGATTCACTCCTTTATTTGCTTTATATGTGGCCAGAAATCTTACAGCAAAAACAAAAGCACAGTCATCGTGCTTGTCTCCTTCCAGATCCATGTGGCAAATCAGCATGGGTCTCATAGATATGTCGGAATTATATGATCCAAAGTCTATAGGTAAAAATTGTAAACTCTAGTTCTTATGAACTGATCAAAAAGAATTGAGAAAATTAAAAAAAAACACAAAAGACCCTTAACAACCTGACAATAATATTTCAGATTTAAATAAAGCATCCCTCCCCTACTTTATAATGCGACGATGTTTAAACTGATTTAACGCTGCCCTTATCTGCAGTTCAGATCTGCCTAGTGATAAGGTTGCACCCAATTAAAGGTGCGGAAAGAAACAAAATTGAGGCTGCTATGGATGAGTTCCAGGGAATCTAATTCTTTAATTGTCACTTATTCTGATTCTACAACGAGAATTTAAGAACTAGGGGGAAGTTCTGTGGTGGGGAACATGCAGTAACATGCCAGCATAGCGTTTACAAGTTGGCAGTGGAAACTGCATCGAGTGAAAATTCACTAAGCGCTTTGCAAAAACCAAAAAGAATGGGATTTAGGTATCCGATACTGAATGCTTGTAGATAGTTTCCACCTGACGGACCCCGCCAATCTTAAATTGAAGTGCCTAGTTTGTCACCAAAATTGTAATAAAAATGATAATGTAAACTCAAAATAACGGAGCTGCGTTTATTTTATGCAAGAGTCGCGCGGGTCAACACAACAACAACAACAAATTAAAAAAAAAAAGGGCAATCAGAATTCGTTTTGTTACATAAAAATAAAACTATATATTAAGATGAATATTTACTAGCTAAAATTTGAGTTATTTTGTATATATTAATATATATTTATATTTAATAATTAGATAAATTGAAACTGAAATTACAAAATTTTAAGATGTATATTATATTTACATAGTATAATAGGTTACAACGAGCGACAAATTTTTTCTCTTTTTTTTTTAATTCGTATCAGCTTCTCTCGGTTTTCACTATAAATAGGCAATACAATGATTATAATTGGACTTTTTGCTGGTTTACGTTAATGCCGCCCTGAAAACCTCGTCCACCTAACATTCTCCTCCTTTAATTTGCATGCCTTTCAAACCGATCAGAACATGCATCGTTGAGCAAAAGGTTCTATTGGCTGAAGTTTCGGTGACTGTGAATTTGTCCAGGCTAGTGAGGAAAACCTTCCCTGAAATTGACCCTTTTTACCATGATTTCGTTATTTGCCAACTCTCTCTTCTCCGTCCAAAGCATTCCATCGTATGAATAATTGCATTTCCCACATCATCTACCCTTCTGAGGCAAGCATCGTGTGTGACCAAGCCAAAGGATTATCCAAATCTCAAATTTCTATTATTGCTTTCCCACGCATGCATTATCTTTTGGACTATACATGGACAATGAAAGTGCACGCATACACTCGTGTATATGAGACCATCTAAGAATCTGCTTTGCAACAGCTTCTAATGCCTTTAGGAGATCATGTGAATATATGCATATCTAATCACAACATGCATGCATATGATATAGACTGACATTACTATTTTAAATACTCTGGGAGTTTCTAAATATACTCTGGCATTTTATGGGAGTATGCTATGCCGAGGGGAAAAACACTTTATATTTTTGTTTTTATTTTTTTATTTTTTATTTTTTTTGCTATTAAGAGGTACCTTACAAAAAAAAAAAACACTAAAATACCTTTAAATTAAATAATTACTCAAAAATTTTACAAATATTTTTTGTTTTTATTTTTTATCTTTTGCTGTTTAAGTAACAAATTATCAAAATAAGTTCGAGATTGAATAAATTTTTTAAAAATTGAATGGAACATTTTGAAATTGAGGAATCATTCAATTTCCTAGATTTTTACTCTTTTTAAGATTTTGAAAAATTATATATTGTTCAAAAATTTAAAATATAAAATATTTTAAAATTGAGTAAAATAAGTTATCCTCTAGTAATTATTCAACTTTAAGTGATTTTACTAAATTTTTTAATTTTTTACTCCATTTTAAGATTTTAAATAACATGTTAATCAAAATTATGAAAGAAAATTGTTATTGAGTAATTATTTAATTTTGACTAACTTTGATCAAATTTTTAGTAACTTTTCTTTTAAATAATTTATATTTTTGATTCATACATAATTTCTTAAGATTTTCCTTAACCTTTAGATTTTGAGTAACCTGGTTTTTTCTCTTGCCGGTTGAAAAGGAGGAGTAAGTGTAGCCAAGCACTAGAATTATTATACACATTCTTGCTTATGAAATCCCTTGATACTGTTACTCTGACGGGTGAAATGGGGCCACCCCATAAGCCTGTTTCTTCCTATATAATGCCTGCACACATACATATGCTGATTTTATCCTCGCAAATAATCTCCAATTTCACAGCCTTCAAGTCCAATCTCGAGAATTCAAGCCAATGGCTCCAGGTGAACTCACGGGAATTCACTATCCAGTAACTGAGGACTACTCTAATCCCTCTTCAGATAAATTTGGCCAGGCACGGCAAAGCAACCTACAAGCATTCCATTTCAATAGACTAAGAACCAATTTCCAAAACTCTCCCTTTCCTCGTACAGGACATGCGTTCACTCCGCAGCAGACAACATTGTTCATTAACAACTCGCCTTGTGATGAGGCGCAACTCGACATCATCGACGAGAGGAAGCGGCGGAGAAAGATTTCGAATCGAGAGTCCGCCCGCAGGTCCAGGATGAGGAAACAAAGGCACCTGGATGAGCTATGGTCTCAGGTAGTTCGGCTTCGGACGGAGAACAACAACCTCCTGGACAAGCTGAACCATGTATCTGAGTCTCATCACCATGTCCTTCAAGAGAATGCGAGACTCAAAGAAGAGGCTTCTGGCCTTCGCCAGATGCTTACTGACCTTCAGATCGGCAGTCCTTACACTTCCTAGCTGCTTCAATAGCGCTGGGAGTAGGGACCTGCAGTACGGCCCATCTCAGAGCTGAGTCCTCCTCAAACCATTCTGTAGACTCGCCTCATTGAGAAGGAGAGAACCTTTTCCGTAGTAACTTGCTTATTTTCTCTCTCTTTCTCTTCCTCTTTCTTCTCTAGTGTTGTTAATCAGTTCTGACCATCATTTGAGCTTGTATGAGATAAGAAGGGAATGCAATGACTTTTCTCAACCATCCTTTTCACATTCTGCTCCACTGTCCCCATTGCTCCCCTTCTTGCTCTAATATAAATTGTTAGTACTCCGTCATGTAGGATCGGTAAATTTTTATGGGTCCTGCTGTTTCTTCCTAAAAGAAAATTAAATCCCACCGAACACTTTGCTATATTTCCTTCTGGCAATGCATGCGTTAATGCAGCTACAAGAGAACAAGGTTCTCGAAAATGATACGAATCCAGCAGTCCGGCAGGGAACGAAAGCCTCAATCGTATCTCTGTTGCTTCTGATAGCTTTTAAGAAACCCACAAACTCGGTTTACGGTATCATCTGAGAGATCAGTAGATGAGTGTTCTAAGAAGAAAAAGGCAACAGTAAAAATGAAATTCTGTGTCGTGGCCACAAAAGCAAGCAAGCTTTTTCTCAGGTGTACCAAAGATGGTGAAGAAGCAAGTCATTGTTAGTAGCGGTAGAGAGACAACGTCTGAACAGAATCCGTTGACGCCTAAGCAAAAATTAAAGGGAGGCCCCATTGCCAGTCTCAAGTGTTGCTCACGATGGCAGGAGGGGGGAGGGGGGGGACAAGTAGACAACCGATGGTGGAGGTGCTGTTGGTGGCGTGGCTCATCATGCAAATAGCTACTGTTACTATGATAGACACAAAACACTTGAAAAGGCCAATCCCACCCTTTCAAAAGTACTGTTTGTCTTTTTTGGTGTGAGCGTAGCAGCCTGCTTCATCCTTTGCCAGCTTACACACTGCTTTCACCGATTAGCCTCCGCTCCGATGGCATCATTGTGGATCCTACTATGCTTCAGGTGTTTTTTCTTCAATGGTACCTTTCACCACTCACGGCATGTTCTAACGCTCCAACATCCCCACTACGTCACGCCTTTTCTTTTTTTTTTTTTTTTAATAATTAATTTCTCGGCTGCCTATGCGAATCCTAGACGCAGTCTCGGCATCAGGTCCCCCTCCTGCGGATAATTGAACACGAAACATATGTGTTATTGGATTAATATTGATATTCTTCTCGAGTGAATTTTCCGACTTATTGCGGGACCCCATTATTGTGCCGGCGTAAATAAATTTAAAAAAGATAAACCTTAGAAAGTTCATTAGAAATGTCAGCTACCCGGCGTTTAGTCGGACAATTTTAGTTAGATAGAAAAGCATTACTTTTATGAAATTTTGATCTTGTCCGTATATAAGGAATATGAGTACCGATTGACTTGTTAGCAGAGAATGTACGATTTGCTCCAACGTCACAAGCCTACGGCATCCTACATATACCTTTCGCATGTGAAGAAGCTAAGTGACTTTATTTGGCATATAATTATTCTCAAACAAATTAAAATGGGTGCTTGTTTTCGCATATTCTACTAGGATAATGAGAACATCGTATAAAAGAGACAGTGAGATTTACGGGAATCAATGAATATTAGGTAATAAATTGACGCCGCACTGTGCCGGATGATTGATTGCTCACAACCCACGAGAAGGACTTATCCAATTATTGTCATTATTTATTTATTTTTTATCTTTTAGCCGCCATCTTTAGGGTTAGACAAGCCTGAAAAAACAAAAAATTATTGAATGTGATATTCTTTGTTAAAAGGATTTACCGAAAATAATTAATTCCAAAGTGGGACAAAACTTTAAAAATAACGTGATTAATAAACAAATTGGCCTTCTTTCACACGCTAAGTCTCTCTCTCCGTAATATGAAGAAAAATAATCATGAACTTAATGGTCATCCAAGCACATAATTAACTTAATTAAAAACCAAATTCCGTATGATTCTCAAAGTTAACTAAAAAAGCAAAATTCTACGTATACAAACTTCATAGAAACAATTTTCCAATAATATAGTTTAATTTCACTGTAGTCAATCGGCATGTTTTATTCCTTTTTTCTGGTATTTTTATTTATGACTTAAATTATGCATATAAAAAAAAAAATTAATCCTCTATGCTTGATTGACCATGTACGAGCTTTTTATGTTATGGAATATAATTATTCTTGAAGAAACTGGCAATTCCAAAGGCTTCTAAAAATCAAAATCTACTTCTATCATATTCTCCAAAATGTTGCAACAAGTTTTAGTATTTACAACTGGAGAAATATTCTATAAACCAAATTATATTACAAAATATACCTTAGTGATTAGTATGATTCTATTTAATATTTAACAGAAAAACAAATTTCATTACCATTGTCTAATCTTTAAAGCAAATGACAAAAAAATGAACTTAACTCAAAATTCTAATATTTATTCTTTTTTCACAAAGTGTATTTTAGAAGAAAAATAAAAAAAAAGAAAATTATATATATGGTTAAATTTTTTTTTTTTTTATAAAAAGTAAGAGATAATTCATGTGAGACTTGGCACGATAGAAAAACTAGTATAAAATGAAAGGAAAACGGAAAAAACAAAAAAAAAAAAAAGTAAATCTAAAAAAGTTTTGGTCCTTTGGGCAAATGGGTTTAAGGGCCGAACCTCACGCGAACCTACATGACTCCGAACACAAAAGTCCGATTGGGCGATGACCGTGCGCGCGTGCGAGAGCGAGACAGAGAGAGGGGCTTTGAAAGGAACACGTGAAGTAGGACATTCAATGCCACTGTAGATTGGTGGCTGGCCCAATTCTAGTGGCAGAATATACATATGGCCTGTTTCAAATAGGGCCTTACTCAGTTATTCGCTAAAAACCTGCAACAAAAAGAGGCAGAAACCTCACAAACCCCATTCCGCCACCTTTTTCCATTGGCTCTCCCACCTGTTAGCTTACCATCAACAATATTACCAAATTAATTTGCAAGAGAGATAGCTGATATTTGGGGTCTTGTATGGAAAAAGGTGGTGAGATTTTGAATCCTGTATCTTCTATATTCTTATATATATATATATATATATATATATATCTGTATGTGTATGTATGTGTCTAAGAGAGAGGTATATAATCTTTTCTTCAAACTGAAAAATTTTAGATTTTGATCAATTAGATAGAGTAGAAATTTATGAGATAGGAGTGAGCTCTACGCATTGGTCGTAAGAAAGTCATAACAAATGATATACAAGCAATCACATTCCCAATATGTCATTTGATTATCTTAATTGTACCCAACTGACCTCCCATCGTCAATACTCGAGGTGTGGCCATATACTATTTTTCATCAGCAGGGGATCTCTCAACTGCTGACAGGCAACGATATCGACTTCATCCGGCTCAATGCCATACCCCACAACAAAATGGTATTTCATAAATTTTCTTACTCCTGGCAAAGAATAGTCTCACACCCATGGGATATAAATGTGCTTTAAAGAAGTCTGATATGAATAGTGATGCGTTGGGACACACAGCTAGAAGTCGTCAAAAGTTACAAATAGAAACAAGGAGTTAATTTTTACAAAATATCATGTAAGTCTATAAAAATTTTATTTGTTATGTTGCATATTATAACTACTTAGGCGTCAAGCATCACAAAGTTGCAACATCCATTATGGTGAAATGATCAAAAAGAAATGCTAAGTTTTCAAATATTAAAAACTAAATATATCCATACAAATAATATTATAAATAATATATTTAAATTCATAAAAAATAAATTAATAATTAATTTATTTTTTAATATTTATCGTATTTATATATTTTTAGATAAAATTTTTATATATATTAAAAAGATAAATAATGATTATGTATATATATAATTTCATTTATTAAATTAAATATATCTATTAATATATAAATCAAATTCAAAATTATAATTTTTGAAAATACAATAATATAAACAGTTATTCCTTATCAATTAAGTCAAATTATGATTTACGATTGAGTTTTAAATAAGAATATTATTTAGAAATATTCTTATATTATTAATTAAAAATATTCTAATATTATTCTATTTGATTTAATTAAAATTCATTATATTAGTCATTACGCATGAATAATAATAATAATTACTTGTAATTCTATCATAATACCATAGTATAATAAATTATTTAGTGTGAATTATAATAGCTATATTATATTTATTCATAACATCTTTTTCTATATATTATAGTACTTGCAATTTATCATATAAGACTCATAAAATATATATAATTTTATAATAATCTATAATAATATCTCATGCAAATTCTTTAATTAATTTTAATATAGTAATATATATGCATTCATAAAAAAATTAAAAATACATAATATTTGTCAAAAATACATTATTGAACTCAAAATATCATTATAATCATAAATTATCATCATAATAACCAAATCTTATTCTAAAAACATGCTCTTTAAATAACTTTAATTTTAAACTTTTCATTAAAAGATTTGTTATCATGAGATCTATTTTAATGTGTTCAATGGATACTTTATATTTCTAAACCTTTTTCTTAACAATAAAATACTTTACATTCATATGTTTGACATTTTTTTAAGTATTTGTCATTTTTAGAGAATAATATTGTTATAAAATTATCATACTAAATTTTCAGTGACTTGGTAATATTGTCAACAATTACAAGTTTTGAAATATAATTTTGCAACCATAATACGTGAATCATAGCTTTAGAATGTGCCAAAAGCACTACTTTCATGGTGGATGAAGTAATGATAGATTGTTTTTACATTTTTCCATTATATTATTCTTTCAACTAATAAGAACTAATAATTGAAAGTAAACTTTTTACTATCAAAGTATCTAGTAAAGTTTGAATTCAAATACTCATTCACTTTTAAATGATTAGATTTCTATATATAAGTATATAATTTTTTATCCTTTGTAGGTATTGCATCACTTTTTTTTGCATCTTTTCACAAATATATTCTAGGATTGTTTTGATATCTACTTGACATTTGGACTATGAAATTGATATCATTTCAAATTACCAACATATGAAATAGATCTCACTTTCTTACATTTTGCATCATTCATGACACATTGTATAAGACTAAATTTGTCATCCTTTTATATGAGAAAAACTCATAATGAACACTTATTCATATTAAATATCTCTAAAATCTTTTTGATATAGCTTTTTTAAGACAATTTTAATAGTCTTGTTGATTTATCACAAAATATTTTTATTTCTATCACGTAGGATATCTCTCTTATATTTTTCATTTCAAAATTTTTTTTAAAAAAATTTTAATTTCACACAATATACTTAAATCATTAGTAACAAGTAAAATGTTGACAATATATAAAAGTGGAAAAATGAACTTACTTTCATTGATCTTTTGGAATATAAAATGATTAATAGTATTTTTCTTAAACCTAAAAAGTATAATAATATCATTAAGCTTAATATACTATTTGTAAGGAATTTTATTTCAGTCCATATATTGACCTTTTGAGTATACATACCATTTGATCTTTACATTCTATGGTAAAACTTCTAACTTAATTTATGTAAATTTTCTCTTTAAGATCTCTATTAAAAAAGATGATTTTTACATCCATTTGGTGTAACTCCAAGTGATATTAAGTAAATAATGTCATAATTATCTTTACTGAATCTTTCCTTAAGACTTGAAAAAAGATCTTTATAGAATCAATGTTATCTTATTAAGCATAACCATTAATAACAAATCTAACTTTATATCATTTAATATTATCACCTAAGATGCATTTAGTCTTAATGACCCATTTATAATTGACTCTTTTACAATAATTTGGCAATTTGACAATATCTTAAACATTACTTTTTTTCATGGATTTCAATTCATCTTTTATGACATTAACTTATTTAATAGATTTAGTACTTTTAATAACTTATAAAAATGAAACTCGATTCTCATTGATTCCAATATCAAAATCTAATTATTATAAATAAACCACATAATCATTTATAATAGTTGATTTTTTATCTTTTTAAGATTTTTTTAACACTATCTCTTATGATTTATTAATTAGTTATGAGTTAACTCTTTCAAGAAATGTTTTTTCATCCAAATATTCTTTAATTTTTAGAGTAATATTTGGTTTAATGGTGGACAAAGGAACTATTACGAGTAAAATAATATCTATACTAATTTCTTTTAATATTCACCTTTTAATGTCCTTTACTTTTATTAATTTTATTATTTTTGATAAATTTTGTATTACCAATTTCAATAGTTCTTAAATTATAGTTTAAATAATAAAATATCTACCATTTAGATTTTTTTTTTGTGTAATAATAAAATAACCACTCATCATTTAAGAGTTTAATTTCTTTTTATGTGGATTATAAATTCTTATTTTTACTTAGTACTCTCAAACATGTAGGGGATATAAATTAGGTTTTCAACCTATCTATAGTTTAATAAAAGTAGTTTGAACTATCTTACTAAGAACTCTATTTAACGAATAATTTGTGATTTTTATGACATACATCCGTAAAGATTTGGGTTGAAAAGAATTACTTTCATACTCTTAATTATATCTACTAATGTTCGATTATACCTTTTTGTAACAACCATTTTGCTAAGGTATGTATAAAATAATATACTATATATATGTGCCATGACTTTTGAGAAATTTTACAAATAAATTTAAACATTACACTAATTCATTTTATTTATCATAATATTCACCACTTCTATCAACTTTCACAATTTTCACTTTTTTGTTTAATTGCCTTTTGACATTTTTATGTATACTTCAAGGGCATCTAAAGATTGACATTTTTCATAAAACAAATAAATATAATAAAAGTGTAAAAATTATCTATAAAGGTGATAAAATTTTCTCTATTGAGGGTTAAAGTGTTTAAAAATCTATAAATAATGGTTGTATAATTTTAAAAAGTTGAGGGCTTCTTATGGCCACTTTCTTATTGTCCTTGGTTTACTTACCCTTAATGTAGTCAACACATGTTCTAAGATTAATAAAGTTTAAATTTAGAAGAATCTTAATATTCATTAATCTTATTAATTTTTCTTTGAATATATGACTAAATATTTATTTTATAAGTAAAATTTTTATTTATCATACTGTACTTAAATCCAACATTATTATGTATATTAAGTAAATACTCACCAAAAATATGATTAAGTTTCAGTTTATATAAATCATCCATACAAATATGTAAACTAATCATACTAGTATTCTTATAAAAACTAAAACCATCATATATAAATTGAAGCCTCATTCTAAAATCATCGAATTTAGAAACTAAAATAAAGCTCCTTCTAATTGAACGTAATAAAGAGTTTGTAATATCTCTAAATGATAGCTAGTAACTAAGACTAAATGATAAGTCATTATACCTTTAATTAGAGCCTTCATACAATTTCTCATAAAAAGAAAAATTTTAATTGGCTTTGTAATTTAGATCTTAATGAATCCTTGTATCATATTAGATGTACAAGTAGTAATATTAAAATTAAACCACCAAATACTATGAGAAATTTTAGTTAAATTTGATTTAAAATACATTAAGATGTTAAATTTACTTTTCTTTTCGAACCAAGTTTTATGCTTTAGGCAATTTTTCTAATAATGTTTAGGTTTCTTATATAAGTGACCTTTATTTTCCTTTCATTCCTTCTTGTTAGCTTAAAGAGCAAAATTGTGCTTTGTTCATTCTTAAATTAGTTACTCGTCACTTTTATTCATTTCTCAACTTTCTTGTACAAGAGATTAAGGAAATGATTTACTTAATTTTTCAATCTTATTTCATCATAAATAAGTATACTAACTAATTCATTAACTTTCATTTGATCCTTTATAGTATTGTAATTAAATTGAAATAACTTATACTTTAGAGGCACCTAGTTATAAATGAACTATACTAGAAAATAGTATTTTACCATTAATCCTAAGGTCTTAAACCTTATTACAATATTAGTCATTTTCATAATATACTCTTACATAGTTTAAGACTTAATAAACTTTATGATAGTAAGTTCTGCTATAAGAGTACTAACAAGTAATTTGTTTTCAAAATAAAATTATTTTTTTTATAAAATACAAATATCTCTTTACTCTTTTTGTTTGCAAAACAATTTTCTTAGGGTTGTTGGTGACAATAATTTTTATAAACATAAAGTTTAACTTATTATTTCATTATCATTGTTTGAATATATAATGGCTGCAAGCTCATTCACTAATTATATAAGTCAAAACTCATAACACTTAAATAAAAATTAACTTGTTTATATTATTATAAGAAATTCAATTCATTAAACAAAATCATAAATAAAACATAAAGAATTAAACTAGTTGTATAATTATAAATGTTAATAATTAATCAAATAAACAATTAAAGTATATTGTGATTCTTTTTTGAAAAATATATTATAATTCTTTTTTGAAAAATCCTACAATAAACTATCATAAGTATAACTATATATTAACTTTAATATGTAAATTAAATATTTTAAATTAAATATATTTGATATTTTTAAATAAAAAATTATATTTAACTAAAAATATTAATATATTTCAACTATATTACTAAAAATAGAGTAATAATTTATTTTTAAATAAATTTTTAAATTTTAAAAATTAATAATATTAATTTATTTAATTATTTTTTATAAATATTTTATAAAAATTATAGATAAATAATTATTTATAAATATTATTAAATGAACTGATTTGATTATTTTAATAACTAATAAATTATAATAATAATACACATGTATCAATTAAAGTATCTTAATTTAGTCACTTTAATGATAATCAAATTACAAGTGTAATATATATAATATTTGCATGAAATAATTTAATAACCATCAAACCATGACAATAATACATGTACATAAAAAAAGAAAAACTGCAGTATTATGGATTGTTATCATAACAAGAACTTGAATTAAAGTGATAGAGTTCAGCCTGGTAATCTTGCGTAATTCTTTCTCTAGAAGGATCCAAGTTTGACGTGCACCAATCACAACTTTTATGGCTGTAGTTCATTCATTAGGTTCAGAATTCCTTAAGATACACGCATATACAGCCGCCGAATCTTCATGCCGTCGTTACTTTTTTATAAAGGAATTAAAAGTCGCTTTGTCGAGCTTTAAACCGAGGACATGACACAATTTTTTTGTTTTTTTTTGTTAAATTACCATAAAGGTTGTCGAACAATTCCATCGCCCTTTCATTTGACATAAACAAAGAATAATAATTCCATAAGGCCAACCATTATATAACGTTGTATGCTTTTGTTTTTATTTTTTATTTTTTATTTTTTTCACATAAAAGCCAGTCAAATCAATCCTAGCTTGGAAGGACCAAATATAAAGTTCTATTGTTTTTTTAATAAAAAAAATTTATAAATTAGGTATATACTTTTAGTACCATACATACAAAATATTCAAATTTTAAGATTATAAATTTTGGTATCACTTGTTAGATATTTTAAAAAGTCTCTTATCATTAAATGTCAAACTTTCATTTCTTAAATTTGAAAATAATATAATTAAATTTATAAAAAATTAAAACCATAGATTCATTTGAAGAGTTTGACTTAATATAATAACTAATTTCTCTCCTCTAATTTTTATCATAATTACAAATTTTTTGATAAAATTTTTGTGTGTTAAAAAGAAAAATAATTGACTATTCAAAATTATAACATCTAATAATATAATAATGTATAAAAGTATAATAAGATCATATTATAATTAATCCTTAATAATTAATAAATATATTATTTTTAAATATTTTAATACTATTAAATGAAAATATTCTAATAAGAATTTGATTTATAAAAGGTATAGATGAACTATATGTTTACGAGAATGTGAAGAAGAAAGATTATTTTTCTAATACTTTATGTAGATGACTTGTTGTCAATAGAAATAGTATATCATTATTCCAATTTGTTAAGATTTTACAACCTTTTTTTTTTTTTTTTTGATGAAGAATGTCGAAGAAGTTGCTTATAAGAGACCTTTAAGGGGATATAAATAGTTAAAATTTATAGAGATAAATTTAAAAAGTTACTACATATTATTGCAGTTTGAGTATATAAATAAAGTACTAAATAGTTTAGAATGAAAGAATTTAAGAAGATATTGTTGTCTATATTACACAATATATATATCTGTCCAAAAACAATGTGTCGTATGACAAAATTAAGAGACAAATGTTGGAATAGGTAAAAATTTGGTCTTAAATCTTTTAAATATTTTCAATATATTCACAAACCTTTTAGTGATTTTAATTTAGTTCTAAATGTTTATATTCCATTTCGAGTGAGGACATTCATCAATGGAAAAAGATTAAACCGTTAAGCTAGTAAATGATTGTATAAACAAAAAAGAAAAACCAATAAAATAATTAAAATATGCACTCGTCGCGTATTGCTCTCCAAAATCTCGTCCCCATATACTTGTAACCCTACTTTTGCTCCATTTATTACTCTTTTATGTCTATAAGATCCAAAATTTTCCCAAGTTGTTACCTACATGTTACGGTTGTGGCGGTGAGCTTGGAAGGAGAGAAGGCAATACTTGTTACCTACATGGGGGTTCCACGTTCCCAAGTACACCATAGCTGGATGTAAGACCCTGTAATAATTTTTTATCCTCAGTAAGCTGTCGTGCTCGTTAGAGGTGGTAGGTGGCAGAAGCGAACAAATTGACAATTGCTGATGTTTTCTTGTTGGTTTTTGTTTCTGATCATGCTTGTTCTCGGCCTTCGAGGAGAAGTAATGAAATGGTGGTGGAGATACAAGGGATTGATTTCAAGGTTCTAGTAAGGGCCTGTTTGGGGGGATTTTAGGGTTTTGATTACCCCTCTCAAAATTTATCTCAACCTCTCTTTAGATCGTTGAGTTTTTTGGAGGGTTTTTGGTGTTGTGACTGTTATCACAACGAGAGAGGAGGCAGAGGGGACTCATTTTGTATTTGGGAAATGATTTTAGCATTTTATGATAATTAGGAGATAATTTTTGCAAGAAAATATGATCCATATGTGTATTTTAATTATTTGACTGGTTTTTTATACTGTCAATGTATGAATTTAATACTTAGATCTTTTTAATTGATGATTGTTCTCAATTGAAATAGAATTAAATGTTTAGAACTAAATTGAAATAACTAAAAAGTTTAGAATTATATTTAAAAAAAAATGAAAAAGATTTAAGACCAATTTTTTTTTGTTTATCCCTACATATGACAAATAAGATATGCCATGTATAATATGCTATATGCTAAACTAGATGCATGAAAAGTAGATACTAAGCCTACCCAAATGACTGTCATTAGACAATAACAAAAGCCATTCTTGAGTACTCAAAAAAATTAAAAAAAAAAATTATAGTCTATATATAATTTGAACTTAAATTTTAAGATATTTTATTAAAAAATATGAAATTTACAATTAGAAAAAATTTTACTCTAAATAATAATAGAAAAGTTCTAAATTAAAAAAAACTAATGCAATGAAAGAGATAGTTTGGATCAAATAGTTATTGTTTAACTTAATAGCAATATGTAAAAAATTAATTTTAAATTTTTATAATTAAATTCTTAATTATTTTGTATTTTTATTTAAATTTTATATTTTTAAATTCATTTCAAATAAATCTTTTTGAAATGAAAAAGTTCAAATCCTTAATAATTTTTATTTAGTTAATATATAATTTTTAAAAATTTTGACTACTTTTTATTTAAAAATAATTAATTTGAAATGAATTTAAAAGATATATAATTTAAATAAAAATATAACAAAATTTATAATTTAATTGTAAAAATTTATAAAAATTTAAAATTAATTTTTTATATATCCTAACTTAATGTTATTCCTTATATTATTGAGTCAACAATTATATTGTGACAACAATGGACCCTTTGGATAGTTGCATGAAGCTAGGGCACTAGATATTAACATTAATGACTAACAATTATAGCTCCCACGAAACTTTCCCAACATAACTTCAATCTCACCTTGTCAAGAATTGACAATGCAAGATACTTTATATTTTAAGGTAACTGGATTATAGGACAAGGAACAAAGATCAATCTCATGCGCACAAATAATTAAGCATGTATGGATTTTCAATTTTAGAGAGATTGAGATTTCTTGTAGAATTCTACAGACACAAACTATATTAAATTCATGGAAAATTTTAGGGAAAGAGAGATAAGAAGAGCAGCTCGAAGGATTACATATTACTAGGGTAATTATTGTTTCCTTATAATTTATGATAACTATTGAGATTCTTAGCTTTTTTTGGCAATCATCATCCATCAAAGCTTTAAATATAGTCGATTCTAATATTCCACCATAAACCTATATGCTTAATGTCTTCCCAAGCACCCCCCATTCGATTGACAAAATCAAAACTCACACTTGTGTTGACCTTTTTACATGCCCATCTACAATTTTATACTGAAAATATACATAAAATTAGTTATAAAATTTTATAAATTATTATAATTGAATTCTAAATACTTTTATATTTTAATTTGAATTTTATATTTTTTAAATTTGTTTCAAATTAGTTATTTTTGTATAAATATTGTCCAACTTTAATGATTTTCATTTGATTAATGTATAATTTTTAATAATTTTAATCACTTTTTTGCTTAAAAAGAACCAATCGAAAATAAATTTTAAAAGTACAAAATTCCAATAAAAATACAAAAATGTTTAAGACTTAATTATAAAATTTTATAAAGATTTAGGACTAATTTTTTGTATATCCCCTTTATATTATGTTTAGCATCTTTTTCCCTTACTTTATGCAAACACATGTTAGTAGTTTTTCTTTTATCTCTTTTTTGTACAAATTTGAAAATTTGTTTTGCCCTATGTTTGGTTTTATTATGCAATTTTGTTCATTGTGTTTGACTAATTTGCTTTTATGATGGTGAATAGCAAAATAAGGCCACTATAGCAAATGAAGGATTGTAGTCGAATGAGGAGCATTGGGACAAAATGAGGAAGAGGTGAAATATTGCAAAACAAAAGTACCTAATATGGTTCAGTTAAATAAGGGGTACACATTAATTTCAAATTCATTCTTCTTAAAATACTTTATATGCATTGTCACTATTCTTTGCTTTATTTAGGATAGTATCTGATTTAGCTTTGCAACAAATACCAAGTAGCAAATTAAGCCTCATGATGTTTTTGGAGTGGATGCGTTGTTGAAAGTTTGGATAACCAATAAAGGATAAAAAAAAAAACCGAGATCATAATTCATGGTAAAGAAGCCATATAATCTACATAGCAAAGAGAATAGAAGGTTAATGGCACCTATGCCTCTGAATCAAGTATTGAATTCAAAAACATGGTTACAAAAAATCAGTCCTTCAAGCAAATTGACTTTTTAACTCAAATGCCACATTAGCATTATGTTAAAAGGAGATTATTAAATTTAAATAATTTAATTGTCTGAACATTATCACTATCATTTACAATAAGTGTTGAACTTGAAAACATGGTTAAGAATAAGAGGAAGAAATAAGTTTCTGTAGTGAAATAGATTTTTTTAACTAAAATACCATGCAAGTGAAATGTTTGGAAGAGATTATTAAATTTAGACGATTCAATTACTTAAATATTTTAATATGAACTATTTTATTTAATACTTTTTTATAGAAGAGCATTAGATATGGACCGTGAATGAAATTTCTTTTTGAATAACTAATGAAGTATATTTATTATTATAACATACTTATTACATCAATAAAAATTATTTTTGACAAATGTTGAGAATATGTTAAAGTTAAATCATCTAAAAATTTAAGATAATTGTCTTTAACATCATATCAACTTCTTGTTATATTTAATAAGTAACTCAATCTATCCATAGAAAAAAAATAGGTTTTAAACTATCATTTTGTTGTGTATTTGCTAAACAAAAGTTACTATAATTTCTAACAAATGCACAAGATAACTAGTCCAAACATTGAATTGAGTATTGGCATAATCAATCATCTCCAAGACATTTTTTTTAACATTGTTAGTCTCAAGTTCACTACGCTTATTGACTATGATACTGATTGGTTAAGTCAAATTTTATAAAATAGATATTACAAAAAATGTGTTTACAAAAATAGTATGTTTCATAGACAATTTATAGACATAATTTTTTTTGCTTAGATAAAGGTGTTAAAAATTATAAGGAAACAAGAAAAAGTAGGGAATGAGAGTACAAAAAACCAAAAAGTGTTTATATTTTTGAAGTTAGATGCACTTAAATTTCTTGTGGTTTGTGTCATTTGCATCCCACCTCTCTTGGGTTTCAATTTACAATTTTAAATCCTTTTAGTTTCTAATTTTGGCAGTTGACACCTTCTATTAAGAGTCCATTAATTTTACTAACAGACTTAAAAAGAGGTGAGATGCAAAAAGAGATAAATTATAGGAAAGTTAAGTGCACTTAACCCATTCAACCTCTTTTGTTTAAGGATAAAGATTATTTTAATCTTAAATTTACCACTAAACGTTTAGATCGTTGTGCCATTAAATGGTGCACATAGAAAATCATGCATCAAGTAAGTTGTGCACTTAAGTGTCTGTTTGTTTTGTTAGAAAAACCTCAGAAAGACGGGCTTGAGAAAGAAAGTGATTTTAAAAGACAATTTTCTGTTTGGATACGTTGTGCGATAGAAATAGGAATGAAAATTGAAGGAAAAAAATGTGCGGGGTCCATTAGTTTTCTTTGTCACTAATTTGGTGAGAAAGGGGAGGAAAACGGTGCATAAAATTTGCTAAGATAATATAATTAATGAAATGCTCTCATATCTTATCCCAATCCCCACCACCAATTCTTTGTCTGTACTTTTCCTTTTTTTGTGCAATAGCCATATTTATCTCTTACTTTGGCATTATTTTGTCTTCCTTCCCATTAAACTATGAACGGGGTGGGATTCATGCACCAATAAAATAAAAAAGAAAAGTGTTGAGAAACTCATGTATTGACTTTCTTCTTATCATCACACCGACCTTGGCCTAGGAAAAGTTTCTATTTTCTTCTTATAGATCCGACTTGGCCAGGTCTCATAGACAAAGATACATGCTAATCTTGTCTTCTTAATGCGTTACCCTTTCTACGTAGGTTTTGGGCTGATTTTAAATTCTCAATTTCTTGTCTTGGATGGATTTTGTCTTCTAGGTTTTTTCTGTTTCTTGTGTAAAGATTTGATTTCTATTGGTATGTCGCTATATGTTTATTTCTTTGCCCATTTTGAATATTTCTTGCAGCTCGTTAGAATTCTTTTTCTAGTATTTTTATGCCCCATCTTGAAGCAATTTTGTTATTCATCTTCTACGATGCCTTTTTTTTTTTTTTTAATAATCTAGAATTTATTATATGAGTGGTAGTGATAGGACAAAAGAGAATAACTTTGATATCAAAAAAACCTGATAATCAAAAAATAAAATTATTTCAGCAAACTTGGCAGTGGATATAAAACGAGATTCCCTTTTTATTTTTTTAAGTGTCTGCAAAAAATAATCGATAAAGAGTAAGAGGTAGAAGATGAAGATCCTTTGAAGTTTGTAACACTTGGATTGGCCACCGGAGGATTTTTTGATTTCTTAAAGTGATTTTTTGATCTTTGTGTTTTCGTAATATTATTACATGTTGGCTTTACGCAGCCTACGCCAAAGTGTCTTGTATTGCTCTTGGTATTGGCTGTGAAAAAAAGAAAGAAACTAGAACATAATAGTGCTTTTTTTTTTTTTTTTTTGCACTTTTGAAATTTCCATTTTAGTTGTTGTGTTAGGATGTTTGATTCATATCATTTTTCTTTCCATGACAGCAATCTTTTTTTAAGTTTTTACCCTATTTATCTCATTTCATGTTGGGTTCAATTGAGCTAGTAGTTTTAAATTGTAAGTTTTATAAGTTGATCATATACCATGTGTTCTATTGTTCTTGATAGTCACCTTACTTTTGTATTCCTTTCAAATGAATTTCTTCCCTATTTTATTTAAAATTAATTATTTATTAGATGTTCAAAAAAATTATGTTACATTCTCTACTTTTCTTAATTATCAAATTTTCATGTAATCTATGCTATTATTTATAATTAGATGGATAATGAACAAAATAATGATATTAATTGGGTGGCAAGTGGTGATTTCATATTTAATGACAAATTTAGAGACATCTAGATCACACTATATCCAAAACATTTTCAAAAGCTTAAGGGGTACTGTGAACGACAACGACAAATGACCTTGGTTCAACTAATTTGTTATATTGTTCATGCCTTACACTTAAGGCAAACTCAGGAGTTGTTTGATGGATAAGCCTCTAAGCCAAAAGACTAATGTTGAGTAAATCATAAATGATAATAACTAACAAGACAAGTTACTGAAAATGAAAAGATTCGTCGAAATATTGTATGCATGGGTCCACAACCGTTCACTGAATTTTGCGTAGTATAAAGAACTAAAAGACTTTCGTCATACTATCATTAGAGAATGAATAGATATGTTCTTGCATATATTGGGTCAAAATTGGAAATATTGTTCTCTTTGCTTTTATTGGATTTGGTTTAGGGAAATATAGTTACTCGCCATTTTCACAATGTCTTACGAGTTGTGATATCTCTCAAGGCATAATTCCTTAGGCAACCTAATGGATTATAGATTCCTTCACAAAATCATGAATAATTCTACATTCTTTCCTTATTTTAAGGTAACATATTTCAAATCTTTTTTTTTTTTTTCTAAGAAATTGCATCTATATTACTAACACTTTTTTATGTTTTAAAATATTACATAAGATATTACATATTCCATGCGCGATTGTGTGGGAGCGATTGATGACGCACGTATTAGGGTAAAAGTACCATTGTTAGTTGCTCTTAGTTATCAAGGAAGAAAATACATGCCTGTAAAAAATGTGTTAGCCCCATATTCATTTGATATAAAATTCACCTACCTGTTAGCTGGGCAGAAGGGAACAACATCTCGTTCCAGGATATTGAAGAGTGCACTAACAAGAGAAGACAAACTCATCATCCCTAGAGTAAATATAGTTATATGGGCGCTATAAGGTGGTTGGAGTTTAGTGTTTATGATAAATTTTTAATTTTTCTTTTTAGCTTAGGGAAGTTTTATTGTAGGGATGGAAGTTTCCCATAGCGGAGTTGATTACTTGTGCAGTATATAGGTGTTCGTTACCAATTGAAGGAGTACTCAAGGTGTGCTCCTTAAAATGCTAAAAAATTATTCAATCATCGTCTTGCTTCACTTCACGATGTTATTGGTAGGGGTATTCAGTGTGGTCAAAAAAAAAAAAAATCCCAATTATAGAAAGAGGGAATGAACGATATTGTTTATGCGAAGCAATGACTGAAACTGTGGTGGCACATTGTATCATATGTAATTTTCTGATGATTGTTGATCTTGATGAAAGCATAATTGTTGAAATAGAGACAGATCCATTACAAGAGGATGTAAGCAGTCATTCTGGGGGTGGATCAAATAATGAGGAAGTTGACCAAAGGGAAGAGATGCTTATAAGGGATAACAATGTTGTCCATACGTGGGTAGATTATTAATGTACTTAAAGAAGCAATATTTTCTTGATGTAATCACGAGATCTGTACGGACTTGCATTTTCGTTTCTTGTTACAAATGCTATTTCAAATTATAATTCGGTTGCCCATTTGAATTATCGAGTTACTTATTGTTGTTATTACAATGTTTCATTCTTTATATTATACACTTCAAAGGGTAATACGAGTTGGCAATGCAGGGAAGAAGAAAGATAGCAAACCCTAATAAGGAGACATGTGATGAAAGGAGTGATGTTTCTAATGCAGGGGTGGGTACTGTGGATCAAGGAAGTAACTTCGCACGGACTAATGAAATGGATAATATTTTGATAGGCTGTGTCTGCCCAAGGATCAACATAAGGGTTATAGGCTCGATGAAAATTTCGCTCATAATCTATGCTTGAATATGGTGAATACCTTGTGACAACACTTTGGCCCAATTATTCAGTTATTGAATATTGAGAATAGACTGAAAACTTTAAAAAGATCATTTCAATGATTATAAAAATTTGTTCCACCTCCATATTTGAACGTGAATAGCTCGAGTGATCAAGGTGTGATATCTGTTGCCGACTTCTTCACTAATGAGGTAAGTAATTCTGCTGGGAGCAATGCATTTAGTGTAGTGCATACCCCTTCTTGCAACTCATTTGGATTATCTTCCAAAGCAATTAAACATAAAGCAACGCTAACGAAAATGTTGGAAAATCAATATAAGAAGCTTGATACTGAGATTGATAAAAGTGTTCAAAGTTTTAGAAAGAAGCAATGAAATTGCTAAGGAAGGAAATCTTATTGTAGAAGAGTCTATTATTCTATGTTCGTATTATTAGAGGAAATCTCTTTGCAGAAAAGTCTCCTATGCTTTGTTTGTATTATTAGAAAATCGTAAGAAAGAAACCGAATGGAAAAAAAAAAAAAAACAAAAAAAGAATATGAAAGTGAATTTTCCCTTGTTTGGGAAGAGACTGGGAACATGAGAAAATGAGATGAAAAAGTCATGAGCACCCCACTCAAAAATTTTCTTACTCATGCATGCGTGGGCTCCATTCAAAAATTTGCCTACATAGTTGCAAAGCCACTACTATTTGCCTGAACTAAACTGACTTATAAATACGGAATCACTCTCTTAACAAATAGTTATTTATAATTATACATTCTTGGCAACAAACACTATTTTTCACTATTAAGTAAGATGGACGAAAATAAAAAGCTTATAAACGTATTATATTGTTATTTTTTATTTATAAAATACTACCTTCCTATTTTGATGTACTAATATATATATATATATATATATAATTGTATACAAATTCGTATTAAGGGTAATTGTCATTTTATAAACATAGTTTTTTTTTTTCTTTTTGTACACTTTCATACAACATTCGGACAAAGAACTCTACTTTCCATTTATTTTCTTTCTTAGTCATTTTTAACTTATTCAAACAACTAATAAAAAATTATTTTCTTCCTCTCAACTTTCTTTCGCATTCCATCTCAAATCCAAACAAAGCATTAAAGTTCTAGAAAGTAATCGCCCCCATGTATTTTAGGAGAAAGGAATCTATCAGAGCACATTAGACTGCACCCCTCCTTTTTGTTCCAACTGCACATAGCTTCTTATCAAATAATCAATGGGCGCTAAGACAATTCTTTAATGTTCCTGATGAGGAGCAATTTGAACTACTAATAAATTTTATAAATGGAATATGGTACATAATTCTTTGGTTGCGTGAAGATTTTCAATACTAATAGTTATGGTAGCTTAATTTTATAATCAATGCTTTTTGTAATTCCTAGCTGAGAAGCATTTACCATGTTTAGTAATTTTTGTCTTGTAGATAGTTGAGATAAGTATTTCAATGATGAAGAGACTTGGGATGTCTATATTCAGTTACCTGATTAACATGTATTGTAACTTATTAACAGTCAGAAATTGGATGTGAAATTTTGTATAGTATGTTATATATACATCCCTCTCCTAATCTAAACTATAGTTTTCAGATAGATTGTTTGTATCATTTGAACTACTTGGCGACCATATTCTTTCTCAATTAAGTGAGCAAGTTATCATCATTTGATGAAGAGTCACTTTGTATAGGTCCTTCACACATGTAAGGAAGAAAACAAAGAAAAGAATTTTCAAATTATACATTAGATTTTAAATAAGAGGCATAATTATTATTTTATACACATTAATTTTCTATCCCTCCACTTTCCGATTATATCCAAATAAAAAAATTAACTTTTATTTTAATTTGTTTCTCACCTATTTCTAACTTATTCAAACAACTAGAGACAAAAAAAAAATTTTATTTGTTATTTTTTCTCATAACTTTTTTTTACACCCCATTTACTTTTATGGATATTTGGTATCTAATACGTGTTGGACATAAATATGCGTCTGATGTGTCACAAACATATACCTAACACAGCAAATTGTGTCCGCTAGAAATTTGTTTTTTTCTTTTTTTTTAAATTCGGATACACTTGTCAAATATAGTATTAATATACTTCACACATGTCAAGGACACATTTAAAATATTTTTGTAATTTTAGTGATAAAAAATAAAAATTAATCTGAAATCCTCATTTCTCGTTCTCTTACTTTAGAAGTTTCTTTTTCTCTCTAGATGTGCTTATTCCTAATCTAGCTTCCAAATTTGTTTAAATTGAGTTCTTGCATTCATGAAATTTTGGCCTTTTATTCCCTCTTTATAAGTTTTTCTCTTTAGATCTTGCTTGGATCTTTCTTGTGAGAAAATTATATCTAATGTCCTTAAGTTAAAGAGGTAATCATCATAATCATCACATTGTCTGAGTGATATCAAGATGAAGATCACTCATTATTTATAGTTTAAATACCATAAAATGCAAGAACAATCTAGGCTCCGTCTCTCTCTATTGTTCTGTCTTTTTTTTTAATTTTAATTATTATTTTAATACGTTTAATTCATTAAGCATTGATAAGAAACCTTTTATATAAGAGTGGTTAAGGACTTTTTAATTTTTTTCTTTTATATAACTATTGCCCATTAATTTATCCACTTATATCATATTTAATTTACCCATTTATATTATATTTATTGAGTTAAGTTGGACTAATAAATCTATCATGAGTAGAAATTTAGACTTATAGATCAACATCTCTCACTCACACATAATAGGTTTCTATTACCCAATTTATGTATCCATTTGATTTTTTTCAAACATCCTTTCATACTTAATAAATAAATGGTGTAAATGGTGCAACTTATGAGCACATATATATTTGGGAGTTTAAACTATATGTCTGTTAGAGACAATATAGTGGGTACAACCCTTAAGAAAAAAAACATAACAATTATAGTTATGCCTCAAAATACCATAAACTTTGTTTGTTTCATTGGTCACAGTTTATCTTATCCTTTCAAAGCTAAATTGACACTTTTCCTCTTTATGTATCCATAATTGCATTTAATTCTTCACTAAATGACATAACTAGTTAGCCAATAAATATATATGGTAGGTACAAGAATAGTTTCTCTTTCATACTTAGAGCAATTAATGTTAGTCTAGCTACTTTCCTAAATATGTCTGAAAAGTTTGAATCTTTCATGATTGTAAGTAACATACTAAAATAACAATCATTGACTTGACACTTCAAGATATAATTAGAAGTAACATAAAGCACACAAAGCAACTTTTGCTTCCTTGTCAATCACTTAATTAGCATAAATAGTATGAATGATATGTTATGATGAATTTTCTCTTACTCGAGCGTATGTCATTCTTCTTTCTTAATAACTCACCATACAAATCTTGATATAGTTGTTGTCAAACATCTAACTTAAGTTCTCCAAGTATTTGCTCTTCAAAGCACTAAATTGAAATCTCACATCTAGTTTTTCACAAATTATATGGATAATGGGAAATCAATACTAGCCTTACTTTTCATTTTAATCTCTAAGACTTCATCTTAACTCTTTCAAGGTGATCGACAATGTTAAGCATGATTTCCTTAAATCATTCCCTTCACTCAACTTGTGTGAAGTCTAAGCAATAAAGGTGATTACCTTTGTGAATGGACTTAACTTGTGTGACATTCTTTTTTAGCAACATATTTAAATACTTTTACATATGTCATTTACATATTCAATTGTTATTACAATTCTATAGTAGCATCAACACATTACATTTTATGCAAATGTATAAGCCTTTACTTAATTTTCGAAGACATAATGAAAAATCTTTATTTGCATTATCATGTCTTTTGTTAAGTTGTATTTCAATTCAATAAAACTAAACTTAATGTCTTACTCAAAATCTTTTAAAATAGGTATCAATTTACTAAATTGTCATATAAAAACTCTTGTAGCCTATGACAATTTCTAATATTTTATAAATCTTTTCAAGCAAATATTATCACTTACTATAATTAAAATACATGTAACAAACTTTGTCTTCGTTTATATATGACTATACACTTAATTACGTTATTATTCTCAATAATAACTCAACATTGTGTTAAGTATAATTTCTCTCCTTGTATCACTCTTAGTGACATAAAAGGTAGCTTGTAGTGCCGATTAAGCATTTCAATATCATTTTGATCACATTTTATATAGATGTATGGGATTTAAACGTTTATTAACTTGAGAGTCTATGGTACAACACAAACATGCAATATCATTTGCTATTGATTGTAATAAACTGTGCTATCATTACTATTTTACTATTTGACTTAAGAAGTCAATAGATACATTATAAGACTCATACCCTTTGACTTTGTTAAAGAGTGTCAATAAGGTTACATTTCTTTAATAAAGTTATTCAAGAATTTTTCTTAAACAATTTATCAATTTTGATCATCAAATCAAAAATAATTTTGTCTATGTAGCTCACCCTTATCATTCTACCTTAAAGTAGAAGACAATCATTTTTCAATAATTTTGACAAACTCCTTATAATTTATAATTATTTGTATGTTACCAATATGAAAATATAGAATTATAAACCAAGCACTCAAACACTTAACATACATATAGTGATCACTATGGATCAATACAAATCCATATATCAAAATTTGCCTATTGTAAATCTAATACCACATACCAGTTGATTATTTTAGGTCAAATATTAAATGTTAGAGTTTAAAACCTTTGCACTCTTGACTTATTACAATGAATATTAACATGCATTCTATGTATGTTCTAGTTAATTGTCCACGTAAGAGAATCACTTTTTAGTATGTTTTATAAACCGTGGTAAGAATTGTGCAACTATGGTAAGAATTAAGCGAATTAAATATAAACCGTTAAGGTTTATAAAATGATATGTCCTTTTATCAAGTATATCTTCACCTTTAATGAGTCTTATATCTTTGTATTTATCTAGTTGGTGTATATATTAAAGTTTATTGATTCTTTACTATTTTATGTCCAAATACAAATCTATCATATCTTAAACATAATTAAATTTCATTAACTTTTTATGTTATTACTATCTCTTTTTCATGATAAGTAGGGTATAAGAGAATATCTCAAATCTCTTCAATCTTTAATCTCCTAATCATCTTAACAAGTAACCAACTTTGCATTCCATCTAATTTTTATACTTTTTAATTGGGATCACTTTACAATTATTTGCATGCAGTTGAACTTTTCAAGAACCAAATGCTCCTACCAACTTAAATGAGATGTCATACATATATCAGCTCAATTACTTAGCATACAATTTAGTTCATTAGTCTTCTGATTCACCATAAATTAGAAGACTTATTCAACTACATTCCTAATAAAAGTTTGTTTCTTCAAAATGTAATATCTCATGAGTCTAATTTACTCATATTTTCACATACTTGCTTACTAATAAATGTGACATCCTTTAAACATATTAATTAGATTTTCAAAAATACATTTTTTGTATCTTTAGACATAAGTTTTATTCCTCAGTGAAATGATATAAACAAAAACAATTGACCTTTAAAGCTATAACTACTTAAGTAGGTTTTCTTGCTTGCTTTTAGCTCATAAGATAGGGAATGGTACAACCTAAGGTACAAGGTCAAGATATATAAGATGCACTCTCTTATGAATTTTGTAACTATAATATTTGCAAGTTTCTTTCTTACATTATCATTAACCATATAAATTCTTACAACTCGTTATTCCACCTACTACAATAACACTTTATTTTAAAGTTTCTTAAATAGCTAATGACCTTATTTCTTTACTTTCATTATATAGCCCATTGTAATACTTGAATAAAGGTTCATACTATTGATCAATTTCTATCATTTGGTTAGCCCTTATTTTTATATTTTATGATTCTTAACTACAAAAATTTTGTCTTAAAACACTCTTTTGCTCAGACTAATGAGAAATCAAATATATGACCTAAATACTTAAAGTCATCCATAAATATAATGAAAATGTACCTTGTCCTTACATTTATTAGCCTATAGATATTAAAGTGAATTAAAAATAATAAAAATATAACTTTAATTTCTTTTTAAATAGACTTATTTTATTTTTCCAATTAGAACATACTCATATATAGGATAATCAACATAAGTGAGAAAGTATAATTAACTTTTCTTTAACTAAACTCCCAATCCTTTATTATCCAACATGATTGAAACTCTCATACATAATATTGGCATTAATACTCTTTTTAAGTTAATAACTTAGGAAAAATAATCAATATTATGGAATTCATTATCCACATAAGTGAATCTATTAGGAAAAATCTATAGTAAATGGTATCAATTTAAAACATTTATACCACCATTAAATCAAGAAAGACTATGAAAGACCAAATCTCACCAAACTTTAGCACATAAGGAATCTCATTTAAGAAGTGGATTTAACCACTATATGATTTCATTTACAAGTGATAATACCTTTTAGTATTTAAACAATTATCTACATATCTATTATGTCTTAACAACATTCATTAATGCTTTATTTATGCTCTATGTTCTCATACTATATAGTTTATTACTCAAAATCTATTGTCCACTTAAAATAAGTTCTAATGAGTAATATCAATTGAGAATATTAAACACAAAAGGTAAGCAATAGGTCATTTTTTTAACTAGCTTAATTCACTCTAAGCATTTAAGAGCATTTGACCTTTATTGGCATAACCTCGATAATTAGTCTTATCCTTCTAAGTGATTATCTTTAAGTACATATGAAATTTAATGTTATAAAATTACCAAATGCAATCATTGCGTATGATGATTTCTATGTGCTTATAACTTTTGGAAAAGATTAAATTAAAGTTCATATTTACCACTTGAATAAAGGTCTAAATTAATATCAATTAACTCTTATTTCATACATTTAGTGAAGATTTAAAACTTATATTGAGTCTTTTAACTCAATCATGAATACACCTTCAAAAATTGTTTAAGGGAAAATCATGTCATTTTACAAATGAAATATTTCTTAAACCATTTAATAAGATTAATTTCTATATTTTTTAATATTGTTATATGAATAATATTAATATTTAATTTGGTTTAGGACTCAATGAGTCTCTTAATCTCCTTATAACAAATTATAATTTCACTTTCAAATTTAAAATATGGTGTGGTATAAAGTTTTTCAATACATTTCTCTTTTATGATTACATTAGATTTTATGAAGCCAAATGACTTAATTTTCTCCATTTATAAGCAACTATTCAAAGCAAAACTTTGTTGTCATGATTTATGAATAAAGAGACACTTGCATATAATGATGTTAATACAGCTACACATATACATTAATTTTGTAATGAATTAATTAGACTAATGATAATCTAACAAAGAATATGAAATCAAAAGTTCGTTATACTTCCAATCATCTCTTATATTTCAATGTCTAATAATCTCTTCAATTCATTTAATTTATGAGCTTCCACTATAAGTTAGATCTCCCATAAAGATTATTAAGATTCATGATGTTACTATCTTTTAATATGCAAATGAAAAGACATAGACATCACATATGTCGATTACATTATAGCAAAAATCAATTCATATAATTTTGTTTATGACTTTAAAGTATATAATTTCTTTCCTCTTTTCAAATTGTCTATACTTACAAGTAATACATCATAACATGCTTGAGTCATTTTCAAAAGCATATTGAATAAGTATGATATGTATAAATTCCTTATAAATTTATGTAAGTATGCTGATAACATATCATAATCAAATTTAGTTATGTAATCACATGTATTTGTATAAGAAATATCAAAAATGATATTAAAAAATCATTTAATTTTATATACATTTTCATGACATATTAAATAACAATTAATTACAAATTTTAATGTCATAATATGTCTTTTACTAAATTATGATTCCATAATAACCATAACATTTGTTAATATTCATAGAGTGCAAAATACTAATACATCTAAAAGCCAAGTGTGCACTTAAAGGGCATGTAAACAACTGGTCTTATAATGTCCCATTAGATGTTAAGGCTATGTTAAAATAATTGTCATTTGTAATTAATACTGGACATTGAAGTGAAAAATGTGAAGACAATGTTGTAAGACAATTCATTGGCAAATAAAACATATGATTGGCATTAAGTTTATAAATAGACCTTTTTTTCACTTAAAAACTAAGCAAGAGATAAAGTAGTTGCATTCCTTTGTAATTACATTTAAGTTCATATAGTCAAATGCACTATATAATATTTAGTGCTTTAGGTAAGCTTTAAAACACATGCACCTAATTTAAGTAAGTGTACACTAAGTAAAGGTTGTCTTATCTTTACATGTGGCCAAATAGAATACTTTGAAAAACCTTTTAGGCCATTTAATTTAAACTGCCAATAATTATTGCATCCATAAACTTTGTGGTAGTTTAATAGGTGGCATGCTTATAGAGAAGTTATCAAGTTACTAGGTGTCATAAGGTCCATCCTTTCACTCAAAATTTTGTCCTTATAATGGTACTAGATCACATTTAGTCTTAACCACTTTCACACACATAAGGTACAAGTACTTTTATAGGAATCACTTTCCAAATTTAATTACTTTCTCACCAAGTATAAAGGACTTGTCAAAGGTCTTACACTAGTGTTTCTCTGCACAATTTCATATGGAACCTTAGCTACCATATTACACTTATATATAAGAGTTGTAATTGTTATCCCTAATTACTTAGGGATATACATAACTTACCTACTAAGCCAACCATGTATAGTGGGGCTCCCCTCTCTTAGGAGCACTTTCCCACTTCCTCAATTAGAACATGTAACTATGTTAAAGGAAAACTTGATACCTTATTTGGGCATTGGTCAACCACTCTCTTTTAGTTAAACATGTTCTCTTTCTTTCAAGGAGAACATAGTAACATATCACATCAAATAAAACTTTAATTTACTTGTCATTTCTACCACCAACATGTATGCCCATATTTTGGGGTATGATAAACTCGTGTTCCTCCTATTTCATGAGGTGTGGAGCACTATCTAACTTGGTCCACACTTTAAATTCTTACCTTGCTAAATTGTCACAATCAAACACATACTATGTCAACCCAAACCTAAGCCTATGCACAATGGTCCATCGATGTTGTAGTCAATTCTCGAAGTACTTATTAGCCACTTATGACAAGCCTTCATAACTTCAACCTCAATTCAAATTCATATGCTAACATTAACTAACTTTATGATAAGACAAACATTACCTCTCTAAAGAGTATTAAAGAATCTAGTCATTTAACAAGAGGATATATTGTCATGTTTAAGCGGTCATTTTACTACTAACAACATACTAATGCTTCATTGTCATACCAACCCATAATCCAATGCCCTTCCCACTTGACTCTAATGATTTAGCCTCCTCAATGTGCTATGATACACATGTTCTTATTTCACTTTACTTACTTAAGTGTCTATACCCAAATCCTTATACAAGAATTAGTACAAGATGTTATCAATTTGCTTACATTCTCAAGCCAACAATCTTAAAGGACTAACACTAAGCCTATACATGTGGATAAGCATAAAGCCTTACATAGTTACTCTTTTTGCAACTCGAGTCTAATAAAATACTAAAAAAAAAAAGAAATTATATAGGCCAATAACATGTGTATGAATTCTAAGTAACCATTTAGTTACTCATATGCCAAGTGGCATCTTGTCATTATTAGGTTGGCTAGGCAAATTATCTTTCACGCACTAACATATGCATGAGAAACATGCATCTTTTTCTTCCCAACACTTTGACTCATATCATTCCAAAATTTAAGTTTCTTAACAAAAATCTCAAAAATGCAAATCTCTTTGCATAAAGATTTGATTGAAACATAAAATATGGTGTTGGAAAGCTCATGATTGATATTACAAGTCTATATAATTTTCACTTTCTTAAACTTATCTTGTCGAGAATAATTGAGTTTTAAAGTTTCCTTCCTGGAAAATTTAATCTGCAACTTCTCATAACTAAAGAATTAAGCATCTATATTTTTCAAGATCATTCTACTATATATGAATAATATCCATGTAAAATTTCAGGCCTTGAAACCCATTGTACATGGTTACCATTAACAGGTCAAAAATCAAGATTTTCACAAATATAATGAAAACACCAACAAATACTCAAAATTGGAAAACAACTTATACATACTTTGATACTATTATTTAAAAAATTAGGTACATAATTTCTATTCAAAATTTATTGAAAAATATAAAATATATTAACAAAAATTTGTTCATAGTTTAAGATCTTGAAATTGAATTACTAATTTTTAATCGCCACAATCATCACATAGTCTAAGTAAGTGAAATCATGATGAAAATTATTCATTTTTCTCAATTCAAATATTATACATTTTGAAAACAATCAAACATTTATCTCCTTTTATTGTTTTGTCTCTATTTTACTATATTCTTATATAAATTCATTATAAATTGATAAGAAACTGTATTATTTTCTCTATTATTTTCATACATTAATTTATTAAAAATGGATAAAGAATGGTTATGCATCAATAATTTATAGTCTGTTAATTTCTTTCTTTGATATAATTGTTATCTATTAATTTACTCATTTATTTAAGTAATATTGAAATTACAGATTAATAATTATATTTTACGTATCATATTTTCAAAAATTATAAAATATATAACATATTCTGAAGTGTAATAAAATATAATTTTTATATTATAACACCGATGATAAAAATTAAAAATTGCTAAATAGATCAATATGCACTCGTGAACCCCCCCAAAAAAAAAATCTACAGCATAGAGGTCCAAAAATCAAGAAACAATTTCCTCAAATTCTGGTTTCTCAGATTTGTTACAGCAATTCACCTCGAAATCAGTTCTCCGTGCGTATTCGCACCCCCTCTCGGAGAAAGTTCGCATCTTTGTTCTAAAAAGGAAAAGAAAAGTAGAGACGGACACCCGACAATACTCTACAGGAGATATGAGATTGGTCGCATGCTTAGCCATGGAACTTTTACCGAGGTCTATCGTGCCCGTCTCGATTACCTTTTCGCCGCCAACCACTCTCGTATCCACGCTCTTTTCCAGAAATATCAGTTGTGAAGGTGGTAAAGCACAAGCACCCAAATGTTGTCGGGGTACACGAGGTCATGGCAAGCAAGTCCGACATCTGTTTTGCCCTAAAACTTGTTCCCGGCGGCAAATTGTTCTCCAAGATTACGGAAGGTCTTTTTGAGTAGACCTCGCCGGCGTTTATTTCCAGCAGTTGATTTCGGCCATCGACTTTTGTCACAGTCGGCCCGTTTTGCCACCGTGATCTGAAGCCGAACAATTTGCTGCCATGCATCTGGGGATTTATAATCATGTGTTTCGCCCTATCAGTATTCTAACTTTTTTAAAAAATTTACGTGTGCGGCCATCTTGTGAACCATGGAAGCGAGAGGTGATGGATTGCAAATCATCACAGAATGTGAAAACATTTTTTCTTTGCTTTTGGCCTACTCCCTTTAAAAACAAGGATAAGAGAACTCTTACCTCGAAATTACCAACGGCTCGCTGCCCACACGAGCATTGCGGATAAGTGATTTGACGGTAATTTGATATATATATATTAATTAAAATATAACTTTAATTTATTGTCGTTAATTTTTAAATTGAAAAAATCATTTTAAGTATATTATATTAAATTTTAAATTGATTAATATTAAAATTAAATGTATACAGAAAAAACATCACTCAAATTAAAAATATATATATTTGAGTGAGGTCGTCGGAGGGGGCTTTTTTTTTGTTATCTTAGTAAAAAAAAAAAAAAGTCGTCGCGACATTTTCGCGTTTTTAAAAGTGAGAACGTGAGTTTTGAGTTTGAACGACGCTCATAAACCACTCAAATGGTCAATCGGAGAAAAATAAAAAAATAAAAAAAAGGGGGGGGGGGAAGAAGAACGTGAAACGAGCCCCGAACCGCCACTCAAAATTGGTCAGTCAAACAAAAAGCAGAGCAAAGCAAGCGACGACTTGGCGGTGCAGACACTTTTGACCTACCCCCGACAATTGCAGTTACAAAGGCACCTATCTTTTCTTTTCCATAGTAGTCAAACGAAACAAAAGCAAAGGGTTGAATGGCCCGTGCTCCATCTGCTCCATCTCTCGCCCTCGCTCTCGCCTTCTCCGTGGCTCGGCTCTCTCTAGGCTAGCAAGCTGAATCGGCAATGGCGAGAAGGGAGGAAAATGTGGTTGTGATGTTCCCATTCATGGCACAAGGCCATATCATCCCCTTCTTGGCGTTAGCCCATCGCATAGAGCAGACAAAGAAGTGCACCGTAGCCTTCGTCAACACCCCTCTCAACATAAAAAAACTCGAGTCATCGCTCCCACCAACCTCCTCCATTCGCCTTGTTGAAATCCCCTTTAACAGCGCAGAACATGGCCTCCCCCCAGATTCCGAAAACACGGACGTCCTCCCTTACCCTCTCATCATTCGCCTCCTCCATGCCTCCACTTCTCTCAAGCCCCACTTCACAAGGATCGTCCAAGATATCGCGCATCGGCAGCAAGGTAAGCGGCGCCCTCTCTGTATTATTGCTGACATCTTCTTTGGATGGACAGCCTCTGTTGCTAAAGAGCTCGGGGTGTTTCACGCCATCTTTAGCGGCGCTGGTGCGTTTGGCCTCGCTTGTTACTACTCTGCCTGGTTGTCGCTTCCCCACGGGAATGCAAAATCAGTTGACGACCAGCCCTTTGAGTTGCCTGATTTTGTGGAAGCTTCGAAGATCCATCCGACCCAGTTGCCATTAAGTATGTTAGAGGCGGATGGAACGGATCCTTGGTCCGTGTTTCAGCAAGAAAATCTACCGGCTTGGGTGGATTCCAATGGAGTTCTGTTTAACACGGTGGAGGAATTCGATCAAATTGGTTTGTTTTATTTTAGGAGAAAGCTAGGCCGCCCGGCTTGGACAATAGGGCCGGTTCTTCTATCTACAGAAAACCGAGCTCGTGTTGGCAAAGGCAGAGGAGGCTCTTCTTCAGATCATTGCAAGGAGTGGCTAGACACCAAGCCTGCGAGTTCAGTTCTATACGTATGTTTTGGATCCAACAACACGATTTCCCCATCGCAGATGATGCAATTGGCTATGGCATTGGAGGCCAGCAGCAAGAACTTCATCTGGGTCGTCAGGCCACCAGTAGGCTTTGACATAAACTCAGAATTCAAAGCCAGCGAATGGCTGCCACAAGGATTTGAGGAGAGAATTAAGCATTCAGGAAGGGGTTTACTGGTGAGCAAATGGGCACCCCAGGTAGAAATTTTGTCGCATATCTCTACCGGTGCCTTTTTGAGTCACTGCGGATGGAATTCTGTTCTCGAATCACTGAATAATGGGGTGCCGATCATTGGGTGGGCTATGGCAGGGGAGCAGTTTTTCAATGTCAAGTTTTTGGAAGAAGAGTTGAGGGTTTGTGTAGAAGTGGCAAGGGGGAAGATTTGTGAAGTTAGACATGAAGACATAAGGTCTAAAATTGAGTTGGTAATGGATTTGGGAGGAAAAGGGAAGGAAATGAGAAGAAATGCATTGGGGGTCCAGGCCATGATAAAGAATGCAATGAAAGATGTGGATGGTTTTAAAGGGTCGTCTGTGAAAGGGCTGGATGAGTTTCTCCAAGCTGCAATCTCGACGAGAGACGAGACGGAGGGCGACGGGGGCACGGCACCACGGTAGGGGGTTCATATTTTGATGAATAAATCTATGTACTTACTTCCATTGTGGAGAAATAAAAATAAAATGGACATGACGGGACATTATTGAATTATGAAGTCAGCTAACTAAACAATTATTATTGGTTATTGCGCAGTCCCAACTCAAATATCTTTGTCCTTTTCCGTATCTGTCCCATAACCTGTCGCTCCTTTCCTGACACTTTTCTTTCTTTTTTTGTTTTATTTGAACAAATGGAAACCAACATTTCCATAGCTAGAACTGATGTCAGAGTATTACAGATATCGGAAACTAAGAAGTCCTTCAAAATACAAGGGGGGTTGGTGATCCACTCACATGGACAATTCGTCTCCCTCGCTGCCTTCGCGAGTCCATCCGCTGGCCTATTTGCTTGTCTGCTAATAAGCTGAAGCTTACCCTCTTGCATCTGCTTTAGCCACGATCTTATGTCCATCACAATAGGATGGATCTCCCATGGGCGGCCATAGTTATCATCCATGCGTGCCTTATACAGGACTTCACAGTCCGTTTCCAAGATGACATTCCTTGACCCCACTTTTTGAGCCCCTCTTGTTGCTAAGCGTGACGCCAGTCTTCCTCCACCGGAACAGAGGAGATTGTCTCGCAAAAAGTAGTCCCCTCCACTACCTGTCCTTGGCTATTGCGGCACAGGACCGGCCCTCTAGCATGATTTCCTCTCTTAACAAAAGCAGCATCACGGTTTAGCTGTGAAGATATATATGTGTATATATATCTAAACAGAAAAATCAATTTCTCTTAAAATTAAATCTTATAATTAGTCATCTAATCGTCCTACCTTATATGCTTAATAATATATTAATTTATTATATTTAAAATACTCTGCTCAATTTAGAATATAAATATTAATTATACTCAATTTATTACAAATTTTTGTTAATATATTATTTAATTATTCTTCAATTGAAACATATTTATTAAATATAAAATTGTATTGAATCTTTTTGCAATGAAGTGGTTATCAATTTTGATATATTCAATAGTTTTGTAAAACATTCAATTTAATGCAATATAAAGAATATGTTAGTTGTTATATCATAATTTTATAGGAGTTAAGTCTTCAATTTCGATATCACTTAACAATTAATATATACACATCAAATTATATAGAAATTATCTTGTGACTTCATACTCTACCTCGACACTAGATTAAGACACCATATTTTACTTTTTATTCTTTTAAAATATCAAATTTCTTTTAACAAAAATACAATAACTTATAATAAATTTGTTGTCAATTTTGAGACTTCTTAAATTTGTATCTAAAAAACACTTAACATAAGTATGACCATAATTATTATATAATATATTATATATCACAACTCTCTTAAGATAAAATAAAATATACTTTAAAAGCATTTAATAAGTAAGATATGAAAAAAATATATATATAAATTAATTAATAACACTAATAAAATATGTAATATCAAAATAAATTATTATAATATAATTTAATTTTTTAATTTATCTTTGGTATTTTTTAAAATTTATAAATAAATTTTCATTATTTATTATAAACTACATCATAGTAGCTATCATAGGACCAAATGTTTTATAAATTTTAGGTTTTATAATGGCATTAAGTTATCTACTTAGTTTTAACCAACTCATTCATACAAGTGTTTCTTTCTTTACATTTTTTTTATTAGTTAGTTGGTTGGTGTCCCTTGAGTGACACCTTACAGACACACACATATATAAGTGCTACATGGCGTGATTGCCAAACCAATCATGTTTAGTAGGGGGTCCTCACTCTTAGGAACACTTCCTACTTCTTGAGGAAAATGTGGGTTTAAATTGATGAAGGGTCTATCACTTCATATGGAACTTATTTAGCCTTATTTTTGTTGCCATCCATATTCTCTTTCCTTCAAGAAGAACTTGCCAACACATCACTTGGATGAAAGATTTAGCAACTTGGTGATTCACCAACCTATGCACTTAGCAACTCCCTATAATCTCTTTGGATAAAGGTACAAAGGGCTTGATGGTTCTACCTTAAGCCTCATGAACTTCTCTTTTCATGTTACATAGGTAGAGCCTACTCCATACTGTCGTTACTCCCTTTGCTACCTAGCTTATGTGTGCTTTCATATAGTTGGCTCGAAACCCTATTTATGCACCAACATTATGTGTTGTTGTAACCAATCCTTGGGGCTTTCATTAGCCAATTCGTTCTATATCTACGTATTGTTGGCCTGAACCTTCATCCATATATTAACCTTAGCTAACTCTTAAGGGGGACATGCACACCCCCCTTATAGAGCATTAAAGAATTTGACCTTTTAGCAAGAAAACCCATTAGTGTATTTGAATGATCACCCTTTTAATTGGCAACTTACTTACGCATTGTTAGCACAACCTCTACCCAACCAGTGACCCAACCACTCTTCCTCCTTTTTACCAATGCTCTAACTTATTACCCATTAGCTACAACATGTGCTTTTTTCCCATCCTTGCTTGGTGCCAATGTCAAAGCCCACATTTAGCCTTTCCCAGCTTGCTACCATACATAGTAACTCCTATATTTACCTTATTTCCTTCAACGTGCCTGACTCATACCAACCTCATGTTAAGCATTGGCATAAGGCATCATTAATGCTTGCATTCTCATATCTAAGGATTCTAAAGGGCTAACAAAGCACCCCCATCCTTTAAACCCAACGCCTTTATTAGTAGGGTTGATAAAAAGTCATAAATTTGTTTCTCAAATTGTCATAACATCATGTCTCTCTCCCAATTAGTCTCACTGTCCAAAGCATTTTTCCACTTCACTAGGTATTTAACCTGACAATTCTTCTTACTTCATCTCTGCATTTTATGCTCAAGAATCATTTCCACTTAATGTTAGAACTTTGCTTGAATGGTTAGGGAAGCACATCTTTCTTGCCTCTTTAGAGGTTCAACACCATTTTTCTCATAAAAGAGTCTTAAAAAGATCACATGGAAGGTTAGATCAACCTTTAACCTTTCTAATAATTTCAATCAATAAGCAACATTGCCAACTTTTTTTACCACCACAAAAGGACCATTATACATGGGAATCAACTCATAATGCATTGTTTTGCTACTAATCTTCTTCTATATTTGAGGAGTTAGTTTTAGTAAAATTTTATCCCCAACTTAGAACTCAAAGCTTTGTTGTCCTTTGTTTGCATACTTTTTCATGCATCAAGCCACTTTGTTTAAATTGTCTTGGGCCTCATCAAACAACTATTGTTTCAAACAAGCATACTAATAAACAACTAGACACTTACCTCCAAGGCTTGTCTATATTATCTCATTCAGAGCAAGGGGCTAATGCCTTATCACCAGCTCAAAGGGATTCATGCCTATCAATAATGCTCAGTAAAGATTATGGTAAAATCTTATAACTCTAACCAATTTTGTTGGTTTACAATTATATAATGTTGAAAGTACTCCTTCAATAGGCCATTAATCCACTCCATCTAGTTATGAGTTTGAAGATAGTTAATAATAGAAAACTTTAACTTCGATCCCAACATGTTGAACAAAGTTGTCCAAAACCTGCACGTAAAGTGAGGATCTTAATTACTTATAATATCTTCTAGTAGACCGAAATATTTAACCACTTACTTATAGAATAATTTAGCAGTCATCTTGACTTGACATAAAGACAAGGTTAGAATGAACATAACATACTTTAAGAACTAATCAACTGCCACCATAACGAAACTCTTGTCATTAACCTTTGGGAACTTGCCAATGATGTCCATTGAAATCGACATTCAAGGTTTTGTTGGAATAGGTAAAGGTTAAAGTAACCCTTTTTCCTTTTGTCTTTCAACTTTGTCTTATTGATAGACAATGCATGTCTTTATATAGGCCTCAACATCATCTTCCATCCTTGGCCAATAGTAGCTACAGGACAATAGGGCTATCATTCATTCTATGCTTGGATGTCCAACTCATTAAGAGTCATGACATTTTTGTAAGATCTCCCTTTTGATGTCTGTACCCTTAGGAATATATAACTTATTACCATTTGCATGTAATAGTTTGTCATTAAGCCAATATTACCTTACCACAACCTCATTTACTTATTGCATAAGCTTTTGATAATCGTTATCATGTGACACCTATGCCTTCATTCTGTCCAATAAGTCACTTTGCACTTGAGTGAGGGCAACAACAACTTTTTACACTTGACAACTTAAAGTGTAAGTCACCTAGTTATGCCTTTTTGGCTTATGTTCCCATATAAAATCATACTTCTTTAAGGGTTTTTTCTATTAGGCTTGTCTTGCAAAGAAGGTGATGGCAATGTTGTCTATTCAAATAACAAACTTGGTACCTAACAAATACACTCGCTAAAGGCAAAGGCAATGCATCATAATAGGCATTTCCTTCTTATAAGCTAAGTATTGTTGCTCTACCTTATTGAGTTTGTAAATTTTGTAAGCAATGAGGTGCCCTTCTTAGATCAACACACCACTATTGGCCTTATTAAAGGCATCAGTAAGGACTTCAAAGGACAATTCAAAGTTAGGCAGCCACAATATTAACTCCATGGATACCATTACCTTCAACTATCAAAGTTTTTTTTGGTACTTTGTTGTCCACCTCCAAGGTCGTTCTTTCTTGAGTAAGTTAGTGAGAGGGACCACCTTTTTGGAGTAACTTTATATAAACTTCCTATAGTAATTAAACAAATCAAGAAAGGATTGTAATTCAGATACTTTGGTAAGAGGTGACCATTCTATAATAACTTGAACTTTTCCCTTATCCATTTTTACATACCTTCGACTAACTTTATGTCTAAGAAACATGATTTCCTATTGAGCAAACTCACACTTTTCCTCACATACAATTGGTCTTCTCTCAACCAAGAAAACATCATTCTAAGGTGGGTTAAGTAATCCTCAAGGAATTCACTATACACAACAATATCATCCAAATATACTACTACAAAGTGATTAATGATATATGAAACACATCATTCATCAAGTTACAAAAAGTAACAGGGGCATTAGTCAAACTGAAGGGTATCACCAAGAATTTGTATAAGTTATAACATATGATGCATATGGTTTTCCCTTCATCTCTTTCTCTAACTTACCAATACCCTAATTGCAAGTCTAGTTTATGAAGTAGGAAGCTTTCACTAACCAATCGAACAAGTTTGCAATCAATGGGATAAGATACTTATTTTTCATCGTAACCTTATTCAAAGTCTTGTAGTCCACACACATCTGTAAGGAACCATCATACTTTTTTTGAAACAACATAAGGGCATCAAAACAAGCTTTGAAGGGTTGAATTAAACTTGCATCCAGTAACTCTAACAATTGTCTCCTCAATTCAATTAACTCCATCAAACTCATATGATAAAGGGCTTAAGTCATAGGTCTAAAACCCATATTCAAATCAATTTAGTGGTCTTGGGCATGCCTCGAAGGAAGGCACCTTGGTAGCTCCAAGGCCATTACATCTGCTAAGTCTCCAAATAGCTTAGCAACATTATTAGGTACCTTGATAGTTGTCCCTTCCTTAATTTTAATTAAAGCTACCAAATAAGTGGCTTCTTCTCTTTTCAAGCCATGCTCAACTTATATTGTTAAGATCATACCACCTAATTTTCCCCTAACACTAATTGGAGAGGTTATCTTGCCTATAATAAAGTATGGATGGTTTTCATGTATGATCATTAATCGACCCAAATTAGGTAATAATGCAACTTTTGCACATGTAAAAAACTCAACACCTAATATAATATTAAAGTCATGTAATGACACAACTATAAAGTTAAGATTATCAATCTAATTACCAATGATTACCTTTCTCTTGTCGTGTTGAGCACCTCACGGATTGCTGAGTTAACTCCCTTAATTTAGTTGCCACTTTTAGTGACCTTTAGGTTTGGTGACTTTGTCATTCATTCAGCAACAAAGTTATGGGTGGCTTTAGTGTTAATCATTGCCACAACTCCTGATTACTAAGCCTAAGCTTCACATACATTAGGTTAGCCTGTGGAGAACATTCCTCCTAAACCACATTCACCAGTTACAAAGGATTAATATGAGAGGGGTTAACATTATTTACAACAAGACTTTTACCACCCTCTTTGGCAACAAAGGCACTGAACTTTTCCCTTTTTAGGTATTCCCTAGCATGATGAAGGTTAACTTTTCCCTTTTAGGTATTCCCTAGCACAATAAGATTCATTACAAATGAAACAACCAAAATTGGACTTACTTTTGCTTTGTTCCCAAGAGACAACTTTGTCTTTGTCCTTGCTATCATCTTAATGTTTCTCTTTCTTCTTTCCCCCCTTCTTCTTTTTACCCTTATCTTTAGATTGCTACTGTTACTTTCCCTTGGCAACACAATCCGAGGACTTGTTGAGTCGAAATTTGACCAATGTATCGGCAGTAGCCATGGTAGACAATAAGTCTTTGACACCTTACCTGCAAGCTCAATTTGAGCCTATGGTTGGAGACCTAAAAGAAAGTTAAAGAGCTTATCTTCATCCAATATGTTATATATGTCGAGTATTAAAGAACTAAATTTCTTCATATAGTTTCGCATTATACTTTAATGTTTTAGTTTCTTCAGGGACTCCTGTACAACCCATAATGTGTTGTAAGGAAGGAATTGATCCTTCAACTCCTTCTTCAAGCTTTCTTATGTCTTTATTTAAGGTTTGCTTACACTCACATCATCATTGAGCCTCATTCACCACCACAGTTTGGCATCCTTAGCAAGATGCATACATGTAAGGGTCACCTTTTCCTCTTCAGGTACCTTTATGACTATGAATTATTGCTCCATCTCTTGTAAGAAATTTTCAATTGTTTTGCCATCTTGTTCCCCCTTAACGTTCTTAGGTTTAAAGGCCTTTATTTTTCTAGATGATTTTATAGTACCACTAAGTTAGCTGCCTATAACCTTATCGAGGACAGTAACATCACGTTATATATTACCAAATGACTGTACCTAAGTACTATCAAAACTATCATAATGAGATTGTAAGAGACATAATGATTTCTTCAATTCATTTAGCCTTACCAAGATTGAGAGGACTTGCTCCTTTGAGGCATTATTGAGCACCTATTCAATCTTAAACACTTATTCATGCACCATTTCAAGTCCTGATCCATAAACCATGGATCAAACTTGATTTGATACCAATTGTCACAGGGTCAAATGTTTCACATAAATTTTTGCCATTGTGATGGCACTAAGTAGCCTACTTAGTCTTAGCCAACTCACCTACATAAAGAAGCAATAACAAACTTATGAGAAAACCTCCTAACCTTTATTACTTTCCTCAAGTATAAAGGATTGTTAAGCCTTCATACAAGTGTTTCTCTCTTTACACTTTTTCTTTTGGTTGATTGATTATTTAGTGTCCTTTGGGAGACACCTTACACACATATATATAGGCACTATATGACTTGGCTGCCAAGCCAATCATGCTTAGTGAGTGATCCCCACTTTTAAAAGCATTTTTTACTTCTTAAAGAGAATGTGGGTCTACATTAAGGGAGGGCCTACCACCTTATATAAGACTTGTTCGGCTCTACTTCTGCTATTGCCCATATTCTCCTTCCTTTAAAGAGAACTTACTAAAACATCACTTGGATGAATGATCTTGAAACTTGGAAATTTGCTAACTCATACATTTTACAACTCTCCATGATCTTTTGGATAAAGGTACAAAAGGCTTAGTGGTTCTACCCCAAGCCTTATAAACTCCTCTTTTCATTGTGCATAAGTAGAACCTTACCCATACTGCCGCCAATCCCTCTACTACCTAACTTATATGTGCTTCCATAGAGTTGTTGGCCTAAAACCCTACATATACACCAATATTATGTGTTGTTGTAACCAATCCTTAGGGCTTTCGTTAATCAACTCCATCTATGTAAGTGTATCATTGGCCTAAACCTCCATCTGTGTACTAATCCTAGCTAACTCTCAAGGGAGACATGCACACCCCCATCAAAGAGTATTAGAGAACCTAGTCTTCAAGTAAAAGGACATATTAATATACTTAAATAATCACCCCCTTAATTCTCATTGGTACGTTGCTAGTACAACCCACTGCCTAACTAGTGACCTAAGCACCTGTCCTCCTTCACATCAATGTCTTAACCTACTACCCATTAACTACGACATGTGCTTTTTACCCATCCTTGCTTGGCGTTAATGCCAAAACCCGTATCTAGCCTTTCTTGACTTACTGTCATACATATTGACTCTTGCATTTACCTTGTTTCCTTTAACATGCCTAACTCATGCCAATTTCACGCCAAGTACTAACAAAAGGTATCACCATTACTTGCATTCCTGTATCCAAGAACTCTAAGGGACCAATACTAACTATAGAAGTACTACAAGGTTTGGCCCCAACTTTTTAGTTTTTTGCAAAAGACCAATGATATACCTTTTTTGGGATAAAAAGATATTCTTCTTACTCTATAATTTCAATACTCAAAAAGTATTTTAGTAAATTTAAGTTTTTTTTTTATAAATAAATTTAAAAAAATACTTAAGAGTTAAGTTATCTACATTGTTACTTCTTATTATAATAATTTCATTAATATAAGTAATCAATAAAATAAGACTAATTTTAGATTACTAGAAAATTGAATTATAATAATTGCATTTCTTTGTACCAAACTCTTGAATTACATTGCTAAATTTACCAAATCAAGTACAAAGACTTTATTTCAACCTATATAAACATTTATAAAGTCAAAAAACTCTTCTTGAACAACAAACCCAAGTAATTGCTCTATATATAATTTTTCTTGCAAACCACCAGACTGTTAGAACATTCTTTATAGTTTTAAGCCTTCTTACTTCTTCCTTTAATTTGCAAAGAGATATTTACTATAATATATTTGTTCAACTTAAGGAAACTCATTATCAATTGCATTGAAAAATCTCTAAAATGAACCAAATGAAACATAAAATATACGCTTATAATTTCTCAAATATTTGAATACACAATACATAAAACTGATTATTTCCAAATCTTACCTTTTGCTAGTTTGACATAATGGTCCAATTATTGCTATTTGTGATCCCTAGGTCATGCTTTAAAAGATTTAGAAACCAAGTTCAAATAACTATGAATTTAGTCATAACCACTCCCCCAAACAATTAAAAATATCTAATTGTTGGCATCCATTTATATTGTTGTAAGTATTTTCCTTTTAACGACATCCTTCAAAAAACATCCATCTAAACCAATCACCTTCTTATAACCAGTCAAGAACTGCTTCTTACAATAATCAAATGTGAAATATCTTTTATCAAACTCTGGTAACTCTCTTCCCAAAGAAAAGTTCACACCTTCAAACAAAATTATTATTCTTAGGTTACTACTCTTTATCTTAGCCTTATAATCCCATAATTGTGCACTTTTTTTGTAACATCTCCTCTTATATTCTTAAAAACTGTGTCTTTTTCTTTATGGCACTTTATGAGACTAACATCTAGACACATATGTCTCTTCCCTATATCTTTTAATTCATTTAAAGATAATTTTGAAATTTACCTAAATTAATTGAATATATTAGAAGTCAACCATTTAATTGAGATTCTTTTATTCTTGAAGACACGATTACTTTCATGGTTACTAACCAAAGTCTTTACTTGGACATAATTCAGTTATGTAACAAATCTAACAAATATTTTTCAAGGACAACGAGGCTTCTTAGTGTATTTGAATTCAATCTTATACTTGATAATATATTTCATCAGTGCTTTTATTAATACACTAATGCTTTTCAAAAGCCTAAAGAGTTCAAATTTTGGTGTTTTGGCAATTATTTAAAATTGAAAATCTTATCTTTTATCTAATTTTAAAATTCCCATAGTCACTTGTGTTGGGACAGTTTTTTGCATCAAATTTCCCATGTTTTGCTACATTTGGGTAAATTTCATTACCAACTTCATTACCCTAATATTCAACTCTTACTTCTGTCTTTCAAGTCTCATTTATAATAACATGGCCTTTGTTAAATCTTTTAAGGTCTTCCTTTACTTCATCTAACTCTAAATCATCATCATTTATTAGCATATCAACTATTAGTATACTCCTTTGGTATTCATCATTACTAGAATCATTAGCGTTAGATTCCTTATCCTTCTTTGTAATTATTTTGGTTTTAACAACTATATCTATAATATTATCAAAATCCATGCTACTCAACAACTCATTAAAAGTATAATCAATGTCAATGTTTTGGCATAGTGGTACCACCCCAGTAACATTTGATCCATTTATATCCTCCACTCTAGCATCCCTTCTTTCCTGTTAATCTTCTTACTTCCTACCATCTTTCTTTGCTTATTTTCTAACATCAAAGTTTACATTGCCTTTTTTGTCCTAGTTCTTTTCAAGTTTAAGGCATCTTCATTATAAGTGACATAAACTTACATCTTTTTAGGTTTTAGAATGATGTCACTCATATCAATTATTATTTTATTTATTTTGCTCACTTTCCTAAGCCTTTCATCCCAAATTTTTCCTAATATCTAATAAAAATTTGTCTAAAACTTTGATACTTTAACAACTTAATCATCGTGTTTTCAATATTTCAATAATTAAATATGTCTACCTTAAGATGCATATTATCCATACTACCTCCTTTATAATATGTTTATGGGTCATGGATGAAAACCTTACTGTAGTGCATAATTAGATCTCCATTATATTCATACATCTTACAAAAGGGTAAGATATGTTAAGTTCCAAACTTTATAAAACAAACTTTTTTATTTTGTATTCATAAACTTTATAGGAGCAAACAAAACCACAATATGCCTAAAAGGTGCAAGCATCTAGATGTCACCAAAAACTAAACAAGTTCCATTGTTTGTTATTTTTAAAAAACGGTTAACATGTATGCATGTAATCCCTTATTCTCAATTACTAAAAACTACTATTATTCTCAAAATTTAAACCTCTTTATGAAAGTCACATTAAAGTGGTTCAATAAAAAATATAAAGTGAATATTTTAATATCTCGTGGTTCCGACACCTTATTTGACAACAAATATAATAAAACCAAATACATTTTTATCTTTTAAGGAAAATCTATAAACCCAATCTATTTAGAATGCTTTTGTCAAAGTTATTATTTAATTAAAAAATATATAATGTGGTCCCAATAATTAGTAGAAATAACATTTATTATATAAATGTGAGTTCATACATACAAAAGATAAATTAAAGTACTTTCCAAGTCCTTTAATTTAATAAACTAGTTAAGAAAATATTATAAGGTATAATCAAAGTCCTATCTTATTCATATACCTTGGAATTTTTGAAACCTTTTGTTTTGAAACCTTGACTTTTTCAAAACCTTAGATTTTTTGCATATATATATATAACTTATAAATTTAGAGAGCAACCTCTCCACACATGAGTAACACATAAAGAATGTTGAAAATCGAGAGGCTTTCATTAACACCTTTGTTCCAAAATGACTCTTTAGTGGAAATTAAGATTTTCAAATTCTAGCGTGGTATTAATATAATAAAAGAGAGGTTTATTTGTTTTTGGACCAAGAGATACAAATTTAACAAATGAGATAAAATTTAAGACACTATTCTCTTTGATGAAAACTGAGATTTTGATCATTAGGGTTCTTTGATTCTTGAGTTTTTCTTTTCACTTTTTTTTTTCCAATTTTTGAAAAGGGATGATGAAGAATATGGATCTAAGGTTTTTTTCATTATATAGAGCACACACACATTTTTTAGAGTGAAGAGTGAGATATGGTAGTTTGATATATTTTTTTATTAATTTTTGTTTAATCAAACTATGATTTTTAATATCTTGACCATATTCAGTCCAAAGAAAAATTTAATTAAAAAAATTTATAAAATATAAGACTAAATTGAAAAGGTTAAAATGCATAAATTTCAATTGTAAAAAACCTAAAAGGTTTAGAATTAAAAAATTGGATCTCATTTTTCTTACTTTAATTTTATTTCAAATGAATGATCATAACGATTTTAATTCTTTCAAAAAAGAAGAAGTGACCCTATTTTCTATTAGTCCCTTGAGTTTTCCTTTAGTCTTTTTATTTTTTTTACCTTCATTAAAAGAGGGATAAAGAGAAAAAGAAAGAACAAAAGAAAATGAAGAAAAAAAAGAGTGAAAATTTCAAATTTTTTAATTTTGTATCTTTTTTAGAATTTACAAATGTTTTTTAAATTTTGGTTTATTTTTTGAATTTTTAAATATTTCTAGATTTTCTTTACTTTTTTTAATGTATAAAGGGGACAATGAAAAAATGAATCTAGGGTTTTTTTTCATTATATGGAGCACATGCACATTTG
>CM034059.1:4397008-4592317 GCA_019804595.1 Bruguiera parviflora
AGGGATAAAGAGAAAAAGAAAGAACAAAAGAAAGTCAAGAAAAAAAAGGAGTGGAAATTTCAAATTTTTTAATTTTGTATCTTTTTTAGAATTTACAAGTGTTTTTTAAATTTTGGTTTATTTTTTGACATTTTAAATATTTCTAGATTTTCTTTACTTTTTTTAATGCATAAAGGGGACAATGAAAAGAATGAATCTAGGGTTTTTTTTCATTATATGGAGCACATGCACATTTGAATTTTCAGAATTGTATAACTTTTTGATTTATTTTCAAGATTTTTTAATAAATACTTCGGGCGGAAATTCAAAGCAACCCGCGGTTGAGCCACCGCGTCGGCAAGTTTTTCCCACGTCATAAAAAGGCTAATTGTGTCGGGTCATCGCAGGCAATTTAGTTGCTAACAACGTAAGATGAGATGACACACACCATCACTCACCGGTTCTTCCGACATAACGCAGAAAATTAACCCAATTACGAACCAACTTATTTATGGACTAATCAGAAGTTATTGTCACAATCATAAACTTATCCCGTGAAGAAGCAAATACGATCATTTCCCACATCCGTAAAACAGGAATTGCACCTCTCAACACTTCCAACGGAGAAAGATAGTCTTAGAATAGGAACAAAGAAAGTGGGAGTGAGATTAGAGATTCAATTGCCAAATTCGATGCCCAGGAGCGAAACGTCTTGGGAACTAGAGTAGTTGCATAGATCTAGGTCATACCCATCTACATGGATATGCGTTTCGTCAACAGATACTGTACACGCTACTGGGTGATCACTTCCAACTAAAATATAACAGTTTTCGTAGACGCCGTCTTTTGGTGGCAGATTCAATAAGCAAGACTTCGGCGTTGAGAGCCTCCATCGAGTGCTATTGTTAGCAACTGCCTTCTGGCCTTTCGGCATCAGCATAAGACGATGCTTACGACCCAGGAGATCGGACACATACTTCATATCACCAGCGGCTAAAGCATGGCGAACACGAGTAGACGACACTTGCCCTCTCTCTTTTAAATTACTTGATTCCGCATTTATGGCGGGAACTTGACTCTTGTCCATCACAGAGTTCACAATGTAGGCCCCCATACCATAGTCCATGCACAGCCTCACGAGATCTGATGCATCGCCTGCAGCTTTATATCCAAATCGGTAATTTTTTCCTGGGCGCATTAACCACGACTTCTATTTAGTAAAGCTATTGACAGTCATTAATATTGAGGTCAGATATTGGTGCTACAATTTACCTGCCACAACTCCACAAACCCCCAGTTCCACAGATAGCTTCTCAACAAATTGTCGAGGAGTCAGGCGTCGAACACTTGAAAATTCAATTTGGAACTCCGCCGGAGAAATATTTCCACAGCATGGCGCCCAGGAGGAAAGAACCCTATTCCGGTCACATTTGGCAACTATTGGGGCCCTGCTTGGCGAATTCAAATATCAAACAAATTATCAGCCTTTGTCTGCATCATAAACAGCATACCTGGTTCGAGAAATCAGAATCAGCAACTACAAAGTTGATACAAACAGTGAGTTGAAAAACAGGAAACATGGAACTGGGGAATTGACAATTTATTCCACAAACAAGGAATCCTCACAAACTCCTAAAATAGGCCGCATGAACTGACCCTCCATTAACAAGTGTTGAGTCCTTGAAACCACAACACAATGGCAATAAACATGGCTATCCTAGCCGTTAGCAACTGTCTAATTCTAAATAATTCTCAACAACTGTGTCCAATTACAAAAAGCAGTCATGACTATGACCGGGATTCAATACAACACATCTAAATGTGTTTGGTAAGAATGATTGTCCATTGCAAACGGCACAACAATATTACTTCTCCTAAGATACCAATGAATAATCCACCTTCTCCACCAGTTGACCCCGAAGTTCATCCATAGCTGGATTTAACAATTTCTGGCAAATCTTTAGGGAGTTGCATTAGAATAATGACAACCAAACTTACTGATAAATGTGTCGAGTCAATCCAATTTTGTTATATGCCTGCCAGATAATTTAAAAAAAGCTTGACCTTGTAACTCCATGTAACCAAAGAGACATTAGGCTGAAGCCTAATTTCAGTAGGCTATCAGTACCATATGCTTTGAGGGCAATAAATGGTCAGCTGAAGAAGGATAAAAAAGAAAGAAAAGAAAACAATAAATCGTGTTGACAAACCTAGATCTGGACCCCACCTCTCTAAAGAAGAATGAGAAAGGCCATCATTATCTAAAATAAAGAGTTGAGGCTCATTTGCTAAATTAAGACAAGGAACAAAGCAGAAAACTTTGCATCAAATGAAGCCCTCTATGTGATTAAACAAATAAGGCAGCAGCGCTATCTCCTAATCTACTCAATAATATGTACACCATAAATGAAGCTATAAAAGAACTTTCCAAATACTACGAGTAAACACCAAAAACAAATCAAAATAAAAAAGATAAAAAAAGTCAGAAACGATGACAATGCCATACCTAGGCTCCCATCCAAATACTTCTGCCATTCCCACAAATGATAGAAGATATGGAATTCCAACCTTTGACGCTTGAATAGCAAGTTGTCGATGGCCAATATGAAGGGCATCAAACTTCCCAAGTGCCACTACTCCTCCTGCAATAATACTGACAAAGGCAATCAATAACCCCATGTATTGAAGATAGCCCTAAAAAGAATATATATCCAAGCAAAAGGTAAATAGTGAGGAAAAATTGATTGGTATTAACAGAGGCAGGCATCAAAAGAACAAGGCAGCATTTTTCCAAAAAGAATAAAACAAAAAAAGAAAAAATTTAGACCCAAAAATCAACGCACTAGATTCAATTCAGTTCAGATTTTTTGTGATTCAAGATTCTAAAGATCTACTTTCAATCCAGAGACGAAACCTAAAAGTGAACACAGACTAATTGTCCACATATGTTTTATGCTCAAATGCTGATATCATCTATATTATTGTACAGACAAAAATTATCATATCAATAACATTGTATGTACAAAACATCCTCATGCAATCTATAAGCTAGATACATTAAGACAGGAAAGATTCCTTTGTTTTTTTACCTACCAAACTCTAGCATTTCATCTAGTATAATAGTCCTGCATTTGTCATTCTGTTAATGTTCCTTAGATCCCTGACTTGTAGTTTATAGTTTGTCAAGGTAATATTTGCATCCAAAATCTTGCTAAGTATATTTAAAAAAATCTTCTTTTTTCTTCGTTCTATAATTCCCCTTTCCCACATTTACTTAAAATTCTCTTCCAAACTTTTTGTCTTACCATTTCTATCCAGAAATGAAGTTTATCAACTAGCTAACGGCTATTGGCTGGTGATGGTGGCAAGAAAAGCAAAAGTCCTAAGATCAAAACCAGTCCAAAGAATTGTTTATACAAAGGATGACTCAGTGCTTCATTGACGGGGAATAAAATGATTCCATTGAGATTTAATGTATTTATTAGAATAAGTCTAGAATATTGTTACTAATGTATTTTTATTTAAGATTAGTAGTCCATAGGAATTCACTTAATTAGGAGTTTTGTCATTGTTTTTTAGTTTCATATTTAGTTTGTATATTCTTGGTAGCTATAGCCTACAGAGAAGGAGGGGCAGATAGCAAAACAGAAAAAAAAGGGGGGGGGGAAGAGAAGGGAAAAAGGCAGGAAAAAAAAAACAGAGGAAATCTAGAGTGATAGAGAAAGAAACAGAAAGGAGAAACATAGAGAACTAACATTTTCTACAGGAAATTGAATGCCAAAGGAAAATTCTCCACATTCATAATCTGCTTTCAGGGACTCCATTGTTATCTACTTAAGCCATTTGGCTACCAGAGTAATAATGAGAACAGGAAGCAGCAGTCATAGCTTCCAAATGAGACAGAAGAACTGCCTCAATTTTGTAGTAATCCAACTATCTTTTGTTTTCCAAAAAATTATATCATGGATTCCCTTCCTTTTTGTTATACTGAAACTTTTAGTCCACTTGGTTTAGTCTGAAGTTTATACTGACCAAGTCAACAAACTGATTGCATTCCCACTTAGAAACTTGAGATCAAGATGCCACTAAATGGCATCTTTGGTGTAGCGTATAGAACAAATCAACAAAATGTAAGTTACTAAAACTTCATTGCAAACATTAACAATCAATGAATGAGCCAATGCAGTATTCAAAATACTGTAATTTATTAACATCACATTTCAGTCAATATAAAAAGAAGAGTTCTTGAATCGAAGCTGGAAATAAATAAAAGAACATGCCAACCTCAAAAATAAAGGAACAAATACCCACATAACAGGACAGGAGAAACAAAAAGGAAAGTGGAAAAGATGAACCACAGAACATAGAATGGAAATTGGCAAGCAACAAGAAAAGAAACCTGCTACTGAGGACGGTCCTCCAGCAGACATCTCTCCCCTCTCTTCTGGTTGGCTTTGAATAAAGAATTGTTCATCAGCTTTTTGACCAAATTTAGGACATACATGCATACATGCATGCATACAAATATATAAATATGTAAAAAAAATTACACCAATATTTTTAAATATACTTAGGCACACACAAATAACATGCATATACCGAAGGGCGGTATATACATAGCTATATTTTGAAACATCAATGCACAAATGCAAAAACAGATGAACGAAAGTGCAGACACGCACACACGAGCTCTGAAGAGGCACTTAAAAAAAAAAAAACATATTAAAGTAAAAAAATGTGTAACTGCAACAAAAAAGAGCATTTGGTTGCAGGAAAAAGTGAATAGGTAAGAGCATCTGATGCATACAGCAGGCAGTTAAACCATAAATGCACAAGTGAAAGATAAAAATTCTTCTTTTCATTTTATTGTTATGCATCTTTTTAGCAATTGAGTAGACGTGCGCACACACCCGCACACACACATCAAAAACTATGATCCAAACAAGAGCACACATAGAGCAGAGGCTCGATGAAACTTGAAGCACTGGTAACACACCCATTTTGGACAAATTTTGCTTAATTTCAGAGGGTCAACGGAACAGAAAGTGCACAACAGAAACATGTGCTGCGAAGTTTCTAAATTCCATTGAACATTGGTTGCCCCTGCACCTCTTGTTTTGGCCCCACATACTAAACTACTAAAAAAGCCTCCTACATCATCGCATCAATTTTTGCAGACATTTAAGAAAGATATTCCTTATATATAAAATAAAATAAAATAAAATAACAGAGAATTTAGCTCTTGCATGAATTCAAAACAGGAAACAGTAATATGAAAGCCTCAACTTTTCTGTAGTTTTTGTGAGCTTCCCGCTCCCCATCCCCCAACCCCCTCTTGCCCCACAAGAGGGAAAGAAACAGAAATTCCAAATTCATTTCATAGCAAGAAAAGAACAACTTGGAGAACCTGGAGGAATCGGAAAGAATGGGAATTTGGCCAGGGAACTTGGAAGAAGGAGAACGAGAGGAAGCCATTCGCCGTTGCAGCCGGCTACGATGGTGGCGACTGCAATTGTCGGCGATTAGGGATAACGATGGTGGCTTCGTCAACATGGATGCTGACAACCATAGAAACCCTAAGCTTTGAGTCTTGTAGTCATTGTAGCGGTGCTGCTGGCAGCAATTACAGTCTCGTAACCGCTGCCAACCACCGCCACTTATCATTGTCAGTTCCTTCGTTTCTCGCTCCCCGGAACTCTCTTTTCTTCTTTCCCCTGTTCTCCTCTTCACGAGGAATCCATTGTCCGAACGACCTCGTCTCAACTGCGTCTCCGTTTGATAAAGACCCGAACACCCGACATCCGCCAGAATATTTGGACAAATAAGGGTTCAAGTCCTTCGCATTTCGCTCGAGTTCCACGTCGCCGGAGGGTAATTTTAACTTTGACTTCTTATAAATTGAGTTATTTTTTTGGGTCGTATCATAAGTGAGTTGAATTTCGATCTTTTGATCAACTCGTTAGTTTTTAAGAAATTGTTTTTTTTTTTTTACAAATAAAAGTATATTATTTTTTATTTTTTATATTAATTTTTATTAAAAATATAAAATCATGTTATGATTATATATAGTATTTGTATAGAGAAATATATGTATGTATATGTATATAAATGTTATGTGCATATATGTATATATATGAATACACTTTTTAAAATGTTATAAATATCAAAAATAACAATATATGTTTATATAAGAAATGACATAATATTAATACAAAATGATTGAATATATAATATAAATCAAAAAATATAAAAATTAAATGTACCATATATGTTATTATAATTTGTGAAAATAAAGAGTGTGCATGGGTAATGTAATGTGTATATAAAAATAAAATAATAAGTACAAATATAAAAAATAATAAAAAATAAACTTAGTTTTTATTATTAAATATTTAAAAAATTCTTAGTTAAAATAATATAAATTTAATTTTTAAAAAAATAAAATTAGAGTTTCAACCATAAAATGTTTATTTTTATTTTTTATTTTTAAAGAAAGAAATAAGTTGTAGGTTTGGTCGTAAATTTTCAAATCAAGTTATTTTTATATCGAGTTTGACTTAAATACATTTTAGGTGAATTGTAAGGTTGAGTTGAATTTCAACATATTTAATTAAGGTCTTTTAGGCTTTAGCTCATCAACGATGGTACATTAATTTTTTAAAGTTATTAATTCTAAAAAATTTATAAGGGTATTGTGATAGGGACATAATATTTTGATGCATCTTTAACACGAAATCTTTTTTGGTTTTACCTCTTTCGTGAATCAGGGGATAAAAGTAGGGGTTAAAAAATTATTTTTTATTTCTATGCCAAGCCAAGAGTAAAGGTTAAAAAACAAGTTTTTTTTTAATTTTGTTTTTAATTTTTATGTGGGGTCTAGGAGTAAGTCTCATGTCGATAAAGCGCCTTGGCTACTGTTTCCAAATTTAAAAATTGAGTCCAAATCGTGCCTTCAACTACTTAACCAATGCCAAATTGTAAGAATTCCTATAATGGGCTCAAATAAGACATGAGCTTCCACAAAAATGACAAGTGCGACACGATGCGTTTTGTGTAGAGTGCAAACTTTGCAACAAATAGTATAAGATTAGCCCACTTGTCGCAAGTACGTGCATTTATGTGTCCAACATAACACCCACAAGTGAATGAATGTTGACAATTGGGCCATAACCAAGACATAATAATGGGTAGTCAAGTGAATGACATTGGTGCAAAATGACACCAAGTCTAGCAAATTAAGGAGGTTGGGTTGATGATTTTGGGTAAAGTGTGATGAATTGTGTTTGAGATTAGGGAAGATGGGTTTTTGCACAAGGGAAAATGGGGATTTTGAGGCTACCTTCACTTTGCCGACCAAAATTTTATTTTTCTTTTACTTTTTGAAATACAATTCAATTTTATAATAGAAAATGTGATAATTTATGCAGCATTTCATGTTAGGTCAAACCACTACATAAACAAACTAACAATGTCCATTATTTTGTTTTGATGATGAGAAATATTTAATATTGAAACAAAGTACATTGTATAATTGCAGAAATAAATTCATGATAAATTTGTAAAAAACATATTAAAATTCATGATTTTATTATTAATGAACCTAAAATAATACAATAGTTAATAATAAAAAATATTTTTGAAGAGGTTATTCTAAAAGATTTCATTTGCGTTTAATTAATATTTTTTATTTGTAATATTTTTATTTACACACTTATTAGAATTTTTTTATTTACAAAATTTTTATTTTTTACTTAAATTATTTTGTGATTTTCTATTTTTTAGTAAAATTTTTATATTATTATTTTCATTTTGTTTCTTCAAATCAATTCTATAAATAAGATTCAGTATAAGTTTTGTTAATGAAGCATATTATGAATATTAAATTGATATAAAGCATTGAGTTTAGTTTTTAATGGATTCCCTTTGAGTAGATTTTTGTATTTTTCTTATGCAAAATAAGATTTTTTTAAAAAAATTATACAAATAATAAATAGTAAAGGTAAGGCTCTTGTATGCAATTCAAATTCCTCTTATTGGTATTTGGCAATCTATCTAGTTATATACTTACTTATGGATCTAAATAAGGAGTAGAAAAAATGTAGTTATGACATGGGAAGTAGAATTTTTATGGGCATTGGCATTTTCAAGCTATTTGTATAGTTTTTAACTTTCAAAACACATTAATTTTCTAGTTATCTAAATCTTCCCTTCTCACTATCTCACAAAATCTTTCAAAACACCTTGATTAATTGAATCCAATCAAACCAATTATAAGTGATGGGTTGTCTAACCAAAGGTGATAAAGGTAGCTTTCAGGATGTTTATTGTACTTTAGGAGGCTATAAGGCATATGCCCTCAAAGTGTTAATAAGTCAAAGCAATTATGCCACCTCTAAAGCCAAAACTAGGGATAGTACCATTACCTTTGTTGGAAATGGGTAACTTAGAGGCAAGAGTATTGAAATTCCCAAAAAAGTTGTCATCTAAAGAATTCATTTCTTTTGAACCTAACCCTAGGTTAAAAGATTTTGAGGCATGGTCTTAAGTACCTTATAAAGGATTGTTGGACTCCTCATCTTAATCAATAGTAGGATTGGCTATAATTACTTAAAACTCTATAATAGTGTTTGTAACAACACTAACTCTATTAAAAGAATCCCCAGATGTGGTAGCATGGATGATGTCTATTATAAAATGCCCTTGACCACCAGTTGACTTGATAATGACTTATGGACATAGGTAATAAAAGCCTATAGTAAGTTCTCGATATCATAAATGCATTTTGCATAATTAATTTGGTCACCATCATCACTAAAGTGCTTTTGGTTATTAAATTTCTTCTTACCTATATCCATTTAGATCAAAAGCTTTAAGCTGACATTTGCTTAAACTTAAAAGTAACAGTAGGTTGAGAGTTTGACTCTTGGCTAATAGACATGCCTATATAAAACAAAAATAAATACTTTAAGATACTATATTAAATTAATACAAATGGGGAACATACCCTAAAGAAAATTGTCATAAGTGTCTTGGTTGATCCATGCTCGATCTCCCATTATAAACAATCATAAGTGGGTTAGCCATATTGCTAAATACTTGTAACTTCTTACCTTAACATACCCACATGGCTTAACAAAAGAAATGAAATCACAAGTAATGGTTCAATCATTTACAAGGTCACATTTTACTTAACCATCCAAAGAAAAAGGGGAGTAAAATGTCTTTCTAATACCATTAAGGAAATTTGAAGATAAGGTATCAAGCCAGGAAACCTTTTGTAAACTTATCCTTTATATCTTTTAGCACAGAAACATGCTCCTCATTAGGTTTAACAAACACCTAATTTTAACAATAGATGTCATGCCTTTTTAAAGTCCATACGAAGAAAAATGGTCCCCTTCATCCCTAAAAAGGAAGGCTCTAGCTTTTCAAAGCACTTATATCAATGTTACCCTCTTTGTCCATTACATTAAAACCCTTATCTCTCTTTTATAACCATAACTATCTCATAAAATTAACTAGCATGACCTTAATAATAATGATCCAATAACAAAAATATAAGGTTAGCAAACATGTCAAGAGACTCTAAAAATTAGGAACTATTTAATTAAAAGTTATCCCTACAAAGTCAAAAAAATCTCTTATAGAGTTTAGTGTAAAGGAAATGTGAATCTTACCTTCAAGTGCTCTATATAAAAGCTAGTATAGCTAAAAGTGAAACATCAAGTCCTTACTTAAACAATAAGTTATTAGCCTAGTACCTGATGGAATATAGTATACCTTCCTTATGGAGAACTTATTCAATTAATAATAAGGAGTTGCAAAAGCATAATGACATCCAGCAAAATCAAAGACATCATATGGCTCATTGACAAAAGGCTTATCCTTCTCATGATAAGTTAACCAACACTCTAAAAGAACTTAATTAAGATGGATAACAATTGAACAAAGGTTCTCAAGATGCAAGAGAACCATACCTTAGATATGTTAAAACAATAGTTTAAACTAATGATCAACACCTAAATATGACGAAACCTTTTGAGAGATAAAATACTTTATGATAATATTAGTAAACAAAAGTGAAATGGTGAAGAAAGGGTATTAGCCCCAATATATAAACTAACCAAACAATAAAAGGTGCACAAGTGGCCATTACCTTTGATAGATGCAATGGATGAAAAAGGAGTAATAGTCATAGTTCCCTAATAATGTAATGATTGAATTACTTAAGCCTAATTACTACCAGTATGATGCTTCAATAAGAAAAAAAGGTGGGAGAAGAATATACAAGGAAAAACAGTGTTAGTATGATTGAAGGAAATTAAAACACAATTACAAGTCATAACATAACAAACTAGTCCTTCTAATTGATTCAAGTAACAAAAGAAAGATAGATATTTAGCATCTGCCATACTTTTATATTAGAATTGAAAAGTTACAAAATGATTAATACTAGCCACCAAACACCAAAATAAAAAGAGAAACACTCAAAATAAATAAAATTTTTAAGGAGTCTTAAGAGGATATTTGTTGTCTAAAAGAACCCAAACTAGTATCCCCAACTTATAAACTTTTTATTAACAATAATGAAACAAGTAGTTAATCATGGTATTGATCAAGGAAAAAAATCAAGACAATCGACAATGATCTCTTCCATCTAAGAATTGAAAGCCTCATTTAACACTATAAGAAGCAAAGTAGTTGCAACCTTTTCAATATGAAAATCCTTTTACGTGGGATGGAAAAAAAAATTGTGTGTAGCTTGCAACTTGTTCTTTAGCTCTTTGATCTTATCTTAGACCCTTATTACCTTATTCTCTACCTTGGTAACCTAATCACGTTAGTAAACAACTTTGTCACAAAGTACCTCCTTATCCTCCTTTATCTTGATAGCTATTTCACCCATACCATAGTGCAATATATAAAAGATAAACCAATCCCTAAGAGTAGGTACACTTAAAGCCTTGTTTTTCTTCTTCTTACCTAAGTTTTTAACTTTGGTAACAAATTTTTTCTTGGACTTAAGAACACCTTTAGAAGAAAAATATGGAACATTAGTTCATAAGCCAAAAGCAATTGTATCCTTAGCCACTCTAAGGAAAGCAAAAGGATGTATAATTAGATTTCCTAAATAAATTGTAAGGAGAAAAGGCCTTAAAAGAGCTAGCTCAGAGGTAATTTCTACAATACTTAGCCATATGTCCTACATTTGAATGAGTTTTATAATGGAAGGATCTTTACCCTTTATCAGAGGACAATCCCTATTTAAGACAAGATGATTCCAAACTAAAGGATTAAGGAAGGGGCCTTCATTTTTGAAATAAATGAACTTGGTACAATAAGATACATTTTGCACTTCCTTTTTTAGTTTAACCCCTTTAACAACTTGATGAGAAGTGGCATAAAGGCTAACACTATTAGGACTAACTACCATTTTGAAATTATAAAGATGGAGGAGGAAATTTAAAATAAAACTAGCACTAATCTTTTGAGTTGTTTCTTTTAGTTTGATCAAATTGCTTAGGCTATTAGGATGAAGTTGTTCAAATGCAACCAAATAAAAGTGGAAAGACTCATGAAAGATCTTTGGAATAGGGAGAGTTAACCTTTTAGTTAGTTGCTTCACATAAAGAAAGGTGTATACAAGTGGAATAGGCATACTCTTTAAATGTTAAAGGGATAACAAACTTAGATAACTCCTGTATCCATTTTATTAAAGTAAACTTGAAAGGAGAAGGGAAAAACTTGATGAGAGCCTTAAACCACTTTGTTGCTTAACTAGTAAGCCAACCAAAAGGAACAACATCTCTCGAAGAATTGTCCCTAATCACAGAATTATCCTTCAGCTCATCCTCATCTTGTTCAACTTCCTTTAAGTGAATAATTGTCATATCCCTTAAAGATTACTTTTCCCAAAAAAAAGCATCGTATGATATTCAAGGTATGAAGAAAATTAGGAAAATAACCAAGGCAAAGGGAAATAAGTTAAGGAAAAGGCCTAAGTTGAATCAAAAGAAAAAAATCAAAAAGAGTTAATCAAAGATTGATAAAAAGGAAAGGCTTTAGCAATTGAGGGAAAAGGCATAATACTCATACCCTAAGTAAACACTTTTTATGTATATGAAAAGATATCATCTAAGTTTAATGATTATAAACTTTAAAGAATACAATCAATAGTGAATGATTGATGGAATGAATTGATCTAAATCATTTTGAAATCAAGACTAATAATAGACAAGCAAGTCCTAACTTTCTTGATGAGCCATAACTTTTAAATAGGGGTAAGTGATATCACTTAGGCTTTTAACAAGCATGCTACAAGCCTAAAGGCTTAACCTAGTTACTATTCTTAAAGCAAAAACTAGATAGCCTTTACTTAGTACTTGCTTAGAAAACACATTCACCATTTATCTAACTATAACCAAAAGAGATCTTACATTGTAAAAGGAGACACTCGTACCTTGAAACACTCATACCTTTAGTGTAGTCACCTCTTATGCCACATTATCTATAAAATGTTGCTCTATTACTTATCAAAATAGTAGGAATGACAGAGGATCATACCAACATTATACACTAAAAGGCTTTTAACGTGCTATTGTACCTTTTCTTGCCAACCAATAAGAGCTTACTAATGATACTATAAATATTCCATAATCACATCTTAATAAGGTAGACCTAATTCATTAATCTCTATCTTCTCTATTCTTTTAAAGAGCTATCACTAACTTAGGCATTAGAGCATTGACATTAAGTCATAGCCTAACACCGTTTACTCTTCTCCTTATCTTAGAAGTCATTAGCCCCTTATTAGAAAACACCATCACTAGTATATATCACTCATCATCTCACATTAACTTTGGCTTTCTTACTCCTTTGGCTATTTTGACTTTTTATTTGATCACTTTACTAAACAATACATCTATAAGCCTACATATATTGTGACATAACTATATTAAACACTTCATATCTTAAAAGGATACTATTTTTGTTTACATTAGATTTAGCCAATTGTTGCATCTTGTTGTAATTATTTTGAGACTTAGGAAATTTAGGGCTTATATTAATTTGTTTAAATCTTTTAAGATATAGGTGCAATTATGGTATACTGACTCATAAATAATGATAACTTTAAAAATGCAAAGCATCAATTTTTATGGGTTTTTTTATACAATTGCATTTGAGTTTTAGTTTTCTAACTCACCAAATGCATATTTTGATTTCATTTAAAGTTGCTTGCTTTTTGTTGATTGATGTTGCTTAGTTGTCTTTAAACCAACATTCATGTTGTCTTACATTATATGTGTTTTACACTTTCTTACTTTTAACAATCTCTCTTGGTTATGAAATCTATCATCTAGATTTTATTTCATTTTGTTCCCTTAAATGTCAACTTCAGTAGCTTGAATAACAATAATTTTTTTTTTATTCTCATTCTTTACCTTTCTCTTTTTTTGAGCCCTATAGTTTTTATGATTTTTAATTCCACTATTTTAAGTATATACTTCAAGTTTAAATATTGCCTTTTTGAAAAAGCATAGTACTGCTACCAAAGTACACTTAAGCTTAGATGAATCATACATGTTAGTTATTGGTAACAAAATAGTTGTGGAACCTAAAAATGTTATAGTCAAAGCAATTTATTAATTATTCTCAAAAAGTCTTTAAAAGTTGTCTTAAATCTGCCAACAATAAATAGGTAATTTGCTTTTTATAAATAAGAGTGACTCTAACCCTATATTACTAAATGCAAAGTAATATGTCATCACTTTTTGTATTATTGCCTTAAAGACTAATTGAATTATACATAATACTTTTCTACTACATTTCAAGAGATTTTTTGATGTACTAGACCTACTATCATTTAGAAAATCAAAACATCTATTACTATATATACACAACTCTACAAATAAAGTCATTCTTGTTAAATCTATAGATTCATTCATAAAGGAGCAACAAAGGATTAGGCATAAAGTTAAGGTTTGTGACTTTATGTCCATGTTTCATGTTGATCATTTTAAAAATGACCCAAAACTATATATTATTCAACTTAATCAATTTTTGGATGATTGTGTGCTTAGTAATTATAGGCATGCTTGATTGAAATTATTGAGGTAATAATTTTAAAGACTAAATCATTAATGCAATAACATCAAATATTGACTATAATTTTTTATTCTTATCAATTATTATTCAAAAATAATTCTCTAGTCAATATAAATCATAAGAATTATCTCATTCATGTAAGTGGTGAATGTGAAGGAAATTAATAAAAGTCAACAAAGTTCAAATGTTATGTCTTAATATATCTACCAACATGAAATATAAATTTTCATTTATTTCTCGATTATTTATCAATGTGTACTTAAGTCATCCTAAGAGATTTACTTTGGAAACTACTATTTTAATTGGATGCAAGAGATTAGTTGAATAACTTATTCTATGTTTTAGTTGCCCTTTTACATCTTTAACATATGCCCCAATCAATTGCTCATGTATTATACTATTTAGAGGATTATATTATTTTGTTATACTGTCATAATATAACTAGAATGATTTAAAAAAATTATAACAGCAAAGATTTTAATAATTTATTTAAGTAGTGTTGGGAAACTTATTTTTCTCTTCTATTATTATAATTTATTTCAAAATATATATAAAAAAAGAAGAAATAATAAGAGTTACAAAATTTTTCATTTTATTGGATATTTAATTTAATTAATAATATTGTATTTCACTTTACATACGTGAACTATTTTTTTATCTATTTAACTAATTCTATATAAGATGACTTTTATTTATAAAGGTTTACATCACACTACACACCATTATAGTGATATCACAAAGTGAAGACTATTAAAAAAAGTGTAAAGATAAATAAACTATCATGAAAATTAAATAATAAAAAAATATTTAAATTTGTTGATTTTACTTTTTGTTTTTAAATATTTTCCATAACTCATAAGAATTTTTCTAATATAAAACTAAAAAGATTATGAACTAATATTTGTTTCACTCCCTTTTAAACTAATATTTGTTTTTTTTTGACACATTAAAAAGTCATGTAGCTACAATTAACAAAAATAATTACTTTTTAAGCTTATATCAATTAAGTTAACCTAAAATAAGAGTAAATAAGCTCTACAAACCATAAAATGACCAAGCCAAACTACATCATATGCTTAAAAAATATACATTAAATATAAATGGTATAATATTTAATAAATTTGCCTAAAAAAATTACTTTCTAGTAATATGTTGTGGAGACCCTTTGTTTATCAAATCATTTAAGTAACTTAAGCATGACAATTATGAACATTAAATCAGTGGCCAAATGTTTGAAAATTGGAAGTTAGTAATTCACATGTTAATTTTGAGCTAGTAGACATGACTTTTATGTACTTAAAAATTAAGATTTTGAATTTTTAAATGAATTTTTGAGTGAGGTAAGAACAATTTATAGACATCAACTCAGTCACCAAATATCTAAAATTTGGAAGTTAGTAAGTCACTAGTTAATTTAGAGCTAACAAACATGACTTTTGTGTACTTAAAAAATAAGATTTTGGATTTTTGAATGAATCTTTGAGTGAGGTTAGAACAATTTGAAACTAGACATGAAAATATTAAAGTGGCTTTGATTTTAATCAATTTGGATGGATAGACAAAAAATACCAAAGGTACTTTGAAGTTAAGTTTTACAGATGGGCAAATTGCATTAGCAATAAGTTTATATCTTGGTTACCAAGTGTTTGATTGTTTAGATCTATGTCAATAACTTCAAAATTGTTCAATTAACATAAGCACTATTAAAAATAAAGTGTCAATGAGTCAAAACCGTTTATTTTTTCAAAAGCGTTGTTAATTCAACTTAGTGAAAATGTGTCACATAGGTTGATCTTCTCTTTTACTAGCTCTTACTCAAACATCAATGTTTTCTCTCTCCTCTGCCTATACTTTGTCTCTCTCAATGCCCGTAAATTAAAATTGAAAAAGCTTCAAATTGTTTTTTTTTTCCCTTTGTTTAAATGGTTAAAAACCCTAAAATCAAAATCATGGGATTTAAGGTCTCAAAACCATATTTGACTGAGCAACAAACAAACCCCAAGTTAATGTCACTTCATTTTTTTTATGAGTACAACAAATTTTTGTTGTTGACATTGAGGTGTGTATATTTAAACAACAATAAGACCTATTCTCTTAAAATTATTTTGAACCCATTATTGAAATAAACTATATTTATATTAATCTGTTTAAATTAATTATTTAAAACTCCTGTTGAAACCCTTTATGTTTTATATTTAAAACTTATTACTTTATGTGTATAAAAACTAAAAGAAATGATGCTCAAGTTTGTGTTTACATTGTTTATTTTGTCATAAGGGCATAATATGATGGGGGTTATGTAATTTTTTGTAATATGCCATTAGTTAGAGACCCTAAAGTCTCCTATATGGAGCATATACGACATAAGATCGATATGGTTGACTCAGATAAATTTTGTGTTTAGGATGTTAAAAATACCATAAATTATCTACTTAGAAGTGATGCTTTAATTGATGATAGAATCAAAGTTATGTATTATAGGATTATAAGGCAATGTTTGGGTGAAGGACTTCGAGAGTCATGTAGCAATGGTGTTATTTATATATGGTTGAGCATATGTTTAAAAGTAATGAAAGGCAAATTAAGTGTTATGTGAGACATCATGGTAGCATTAATATTAAGGTCATAAAAGTAAGGAGCATTCTAGATGAAGTAGAAGATCTTAATAATGTAAAGATACATATTATGGAAAGAGGTAGATTTAGGGTTCTAAGGCCAAATGTTAACACTAAGGGAATTAAAGAAAGTGATGTTATTGAAGAAGAAAGTTTGTTAAAAAAGATAAAGGACCTACAAGGCCTTAATATTAGTGGGACTAAGATTAAGAGAGATTTGAGTTTACAAATACTATTGAAGTATTTGAATCATTTATTGATGTTCTTATAATAGAAGCACAAAGGAGCAGTGTAAGAAGCTAATAGTTGGTAGTGACAAGGAAGAGGAGGAAGATGATTTAGAAAATTTTGAACATTATCAAAGTTATTGTTAAAGCTAGGTTAGATGATGATAAAGAGCTCTTTAATGTAAGGCATCATATACATAATTTTTACAATTATGACATTAACAATAATAAAGAAAAAAAAACATATTGAAAAAATGGAACTAGTGGGAGCAAAAATGCTCAATTAAGAACAATTACAATTGATGGAGTCAGAGCTCATATAAATGGGGCAAGAGAGACTGATAAGGATAATGGATACCGAATTGACTATTTTGACTTTAATGGGAAAAGGAGTTATAAGTTAATGGGATTAAATGGAGAAAATGAAATAAATAAAGTTGTAAGGAAGAAAAAAAAATGCAAAGCACTTTGTATGATTAATACTCTAAGGATGTATAATTTGTATTGGGGATGAGATTTTTGGATGCTAATTAGTTCAAAGAAACAATTATGAAATACTCAATTGCTAAAAAAGCAAAGATATCATCTTCGAGGAATAATTGGAATCTTGTGAGGATGTATAACATAGTACCAAAACTACCCTTGAAAAATTATAGCTGCAATATCTAGTAAGGTTGAATTTAAAGTGACTAAGCTCGTTAAAGAAGATAATAATTATGCTAAGGTGTTTACCAACAAAAGGGCAATTATAATATGGCATGTAGAAAGTGTCTTCAAGAATTATAGTGGAATTAAGAATTTGTAGTACAATGATATACAAATAATTTGCAAAGAACAATATTGTTTAGATATTCGTAAATTTAAATAAAAGAGAATCGTGAAATTAGTACTAGAAAGGTATGCTAGTAATAGTTGACGAAGAGTATCTAACTTATGTGGAACTATAAATATGAGCTTTTGAGGTCTAACCTTAAAAGTACAATAAAGCTTAAGGTTTACATGCCATTAAGAGGGAAGGAATTGTCAAGTTTTGACTACAAGTACATGACATTTGACTATTGTAGAAAGAAATTTTTAAAAGGTTGTAAAAAGATAGTTAGGATAGATATGTATTTCTTAAAAAACCTATTAAAGGATTTTATTTACAATTGGTAAAGATATAAATAATTAGATGTTTCCCTTTGCATGGGATGTGATGAAGAAGGAGACTACTGCAATTGTGAGTTAGTTCCTCTATTTGATTAAAGTTTATATCAAATGCTTAATGATGATGAATAGGCTGTCATTTTTTACCAACACCTTATAAGTTTTATTTTATAATGTTAATATTGTGAATATATTTGTGACTATGTTGTTGTCTGACATTATGTGGTCAATTTCCTAATCAAGTTTGATCGAATTATAACTTAATCTCAAACTTACTTACCCATTTTCAAACTCATTCAAAGTAACTAACTTAATTATAAACTTAATTAATGCATAATGTCTTAATTATGAACTTGTCCTTTATTATGAGGCCTTCAACAACACTTGTTTACAAATTGTTAATGATCATGTATATGGAAATTTGAAGATTATAAGGGAGTGTTTGTTTAAGAAAGAAAATAGATTATATGCAAGGTATATTTTTGCTAAGTAAAAAAGAAAGCATATAGGGTATGAATTATTAAAACTATTGTGTGATTGAGCTAAGGCTCTAAACATCTTAGATTTAGAGCAAAACTCACCACAAATAAACTATTATTACTTGATACGCATAATGACTTTGTAAGGTAGCCTATTGAAAGGTAATGTAAAGTTTACTTCAACATGGCTATCAAATGTAATATTATGGGCAACAATTTGTGTGAGGCATTTTACAGTAGGATTATAGGTGCTAGGTCCACATGCATTGTAATGCTTAAAGAAATTAAAGTGATGGTGGTGACTAGACTTAGGACAAATAAAGATATCTATAACTAATAAAAGGATAAACTTAGGAATAAAATTAGGAAAAATTTGCATAATAAAGAGGAAGCAAGTTTTGATTGTGCAATTGTTTTCAATGGAACTACTATATATAAGATTGTGTATAGGTGTGTCAAGTTAGTTGCGGACTTATAAAGGAAAAACTATTTGTGCAAAAGATAAGAGATTTCTAGCATACCATATTGTCATGCTATTTATGCTATTTTAAATAAAGGAAAAGAACCTACTGATTACCTTCACCTATGGTGCACTAAGTAAAAGTACTTAGAGACATACACATTTACAATGAATCCTATATAAGGTTAGCACTTTTAGACAAAAAGTGGAAAGGACCCTATTGATCCACCACCCTTAAGGAGTATGATTAGTAAGCCAAAGAAATAGAAATCATAATTGATTGAGAGAGTTATCCTTATATAGACAAGTTTAGTGAGAAGAGATCTGTCATGACATGAAAAAACTACCATGAAGTAAGGCATAACAAAAGAAGCTACAAAAATACCCTGACTCCCCATCCTCCTAAACCTCAAAAACCAATAAACCATATACTTTTAATTGTTTAATTGTTTACTTGTTAATCATGAAATTATGAACTTTAGGGTTTAAGGTTTAAGGTTTAGGTTTTCTTTATAGACAAAAGGGAGCAAAAGTGTAGGGTTCCAATTGCCTGTATAAAGTTAAAGGTCTAATATCATTAGTCCTCAAGAATTGTAATAAGAAATGAAGTATAGAATATTTAGTTTTCCTAAAGATGATAGTAGATCCACTTCTATGGTAGAACCTATGCAAGAAGTCTAGACTCAAGAGTCTAAACTATATAATTGACTATTGAGATGCTCTTTTAATATAACTATTATCAAATGTCCTTTTTTTTGTGTAAGGCATATAATATATCATCCTTCTTTTGTCAAATGTCTTACATAATTACTTTTAAGATACTTTTTTGATACTCTTAGGATACATTGAATGTTTGGTATGCATGGTATTCTTAGGCAACTTGAAATGCTTTTGTAATGACATTGTTATTTTTTATTATGAATGAATCAAAATTGTTACTTTCATATTAAAAGATCTCTGAAATAACTCTCGTACATTATATAACACATCTTTTATAAAGAGGTAGTAGACCTTTTACATTAAGCAAAATAAGCAAGACAAAAGGACAACCACCTAACAGTAAAGCATACATTTAGCAATATGAATAATATAATTATATTATTCTCACACTAAGCCAAATAAAACATTGCCAACATAGGCATACTAGCAACATCTACATCCTACAATGAACCACACAAAGATGGTCTTTTCCATTTCCTACAATTGCTTATTGACTAGCTTAATTTTCTCCCTTTGCTTCTCTCATCACAATTTAAAGCAAAAATAAAAACTCCCACGTAAGAATCAAAAAGCCTAGGAAGCATCACACTTGCTTTCATTCATTTTTTGTTGCATTCTCAACAATGGTAGCCCTTCTAAGAAGTCTAAGAATGATTTATTATGCCTTAAGACACATTAAAGGATCAAACTATTCAAAGAAATCACAAGCTTCTTGCCTTTACCACAACAAAAAACATCAAAATTTATGGTTTGCAGTATAATTTTAATACAAAAAATTCATAATGGCACCACTTTGATTCACAAACACAAGGCACATGCCCCAAATTAGCATCCCAAGTTAGTATATGTCTAAGAAGTCTTAAACTTGAAGGTCGGTTTCATAAGTACGTCGTACTTTAAGCTCCTTTCTTTATACTTCCTTAATTCTCATGTTATATTTGGTTTATTCTTTCTTAAAGCTAAGAGAAAAAGAACTTAAGTGAAAAAATATCTTCTAAATCTAAAAAATATCCATTGTGATAAAGAGACAAAGACATAAAACATGGTAGGAGAGAGAGAGCAAAAGAGTTGTTGGGCAAGATCTAGTAGGACAAAGAAGATCAATCTACATGCCATATTTTACTAAGACATTTTAATAAGATTTGCCACATGTGATGATATGTCAACTTTATATGAGTACTTAATGTCATTTTTGAAAAAACTAACTATTCTAACTCATTTGCACTCTATTTTTACTAGTACTAACCTTAATTGAATGATTATGAAATTATTGATAGAATAATTAAAAACTTAGTAACTTAAATTTAAATTTATTCTAACAATATTACATTGTACACTTCTTTTTTTTTTTTGGTCAAGCATAATGTCCATACAAAATTGAATTAAAATGAAATCTTATATGCTTAAAAGTCAGACTTCTTATTTCCAATAATTTATCACTTAAATGATATGGACTTGAAACAAGTGAAACATAACCATACAAGTTAGACTATCATAATTGATGGACCAAAATACAGTTTGTGTTTTTTAGTAACCCTACTGCTAATCTCATATTCTAACAATCTATTACTTACAAGATAGTCTATTGTTTATGTGTTTAATATCATATCCTTCCTTAAACCATTTAGGGAGCAAAAAGAGAGGAGAGATGTCAAAAAACTTATTGTATTAGTCTTTTCAATTCTACTTAAGAAGAGTCAATTTTTAATAAAATATAATTAGTCTTTATATTTACAAATCATATATTTGATTCAAAAAATGCCTTACTTTTTAAATCACACTCAACATGATATTTATCTTATGTTTTAAACAATTGCTCATTTGAATATAATACATTAGGTTTTTAATATGTTAACAATTGGTTCATATAAAATTACAATTTCAATACATTAGATAAATTATACTCATTTAATTCAATGAGTTTAAATGGCTTTGAAGTTTGTATAAATCTAACATTTTAGGCTACCACCATATGACCTTATCTTTCTTTCAAGTAAAACACTTAAGTAATATCAAAATGTTAAAAGAAATTATGCAAAATAATTTTGATATCAATACTCTAAAGAGTCAAATTGTGTAATTTATCTTAGTTACTTTTTACAAGTTATCTTTGATATTTTATGTAAAAAGATTTTCGTACACTAAATTTAGATTTTGAATAAATCTTTTTGACATACATTTTTAACCTAACATTTAGGTCTCTAATCATATGCCTTTACTTCACAATCAAGTAGAAGTCATTGACAAATATGCTAGGTACTCATAGTAAAATTTTTTTATATTAAATTTTTAGTTCTTAATATCTTGCTTATATTTACATTTCATTCTTTAAGTGTTAGCATATGTTAATGTTTTTAATATTTCTTTGCCAATAGTTCTAAAAAAAAAAAACAGAAAGAGAAAAAAAAATAATTTCCCTTGCCAATAGCATAAGTTGGAAGAAGGTGTTAATCAAAATGACCTATTCAAGAAAAGCATAATTTTAAAGCAATAATGGTTCATAAATCATACATAAATTACACAATACTTCATTAATGGGAAATCATATGATTTCAGCACTTTTTAATTGTCATAATGAATGTTGGTAGCTAAATTACTCCCCCTAATTAGATTTTTTATTGTATTTTTAGAGGAAAATAAACTTATTAAAGCATGTTTCTAGTACAATAGTAAATTATTTAAGGATTTTTTTTCTTTTTCTTTTCGATTTATGTTGCATCAGTTAGTCTCTATTGTGTTGCCCCTGTATCTAATATCACACTAGCTGTTTTTCCCTTAATGGTAACGTTTACATATAACAGTCCCTTCTCTTTAGGAGCTACTGGGAGAAATGCTTAGAGAGATTATCCAACTATTGGATAAATCTTATGTTTGCTTGGAGCTCTTCGTTGACCTTCTGTAGATGGAGCACTGTCATCATGACATTCATTGCCTTGCGGTTGGGGTAGTCTTACACCCAATGTGATCTGTTACAAATGAAACATGGCTGTGGGGGATTACCTGTGTTACGCTTGCCTGCAAACTGGTTCTCATGCTTCAAACGGCCATTAAAGGATCCTTATTGTCCTCCTTCGTTATGGCCAGATTCCTACTTCTTCTGCCCAAGTTTCTCTCCCCCATTCTTGCCAAAATTGGCATTCTTGCTCTTGGAGTAGGTAAAGTAGTCGATGAAAGTTTTGGTAGCGGCAATGGCAGCATCAAGAGTTTGCACAACACGCCTGTCTAGCTCAACTCTCGCCTAATCCTTCAAATCATCTTTAAAGTAGAAGAGAATTTTCTTGTCAGATATCTCGATTTCCAGCATGAGAGAAGTAAATTCCTTAATGTAGTCGGAGATACTACCTATCTAACTTAAGCGTCGTAGCTTCCCTCTAACTTTGTTGTCTGCATTGTAAGGCACGAAGTACCTACGTACCTCCAGCTTGAATTGCTCTCATGTGTCGATGGCGCACAAGCCTTTTTCCCTCTCCAAGTGTTTCTGTTTCCACTAAAGTTAGGCAACATCCCGTAAGAAGATTGAGGCGTTGCCAACCTTAGTCAGGTCGTTGACAACCCTTGTGTCCTCAAAGTACTAATCAAAACCAAAAAGAAAGTTCTCCATTACAGTGGCATTACGTGTGCCATTGTACATGGCAGGCTTCACAACTTTCAAACCATGCAGTGCAGTGGTGCTAGCAGTCACGGTTATGCTAGTAGCGTGGGAGTTGTTTCAGCGCAGAGATTTTGTCTCCCTACAAAAGTTATGAATCTCTCCTTCAACAAACTTGCACAGATCAGACAGATCTTGACCTAGGGAGAGTATTTTTCTCCTGAACGAGCGGCCAAACTCCTCGATCATGACCTTGGCAGCCTATATGATCTCTGCATTCTCGTGGATCAAGTTATCGACTTGATCACTAAGATCACCCACTATGAAACTGAGATCAATAATATATCTTTTCAAGCCAGCAACTCAACTATCCATTGTTTCTTTTAGTAGAACCTTAAACTTGCAACGCTTGGTTGGAGTACACAACTCCTTCATAGTGGTGACAGCAAATCCTTCTTTACTTGCCATGCTTGTTGTTTCTGTAGACAACAAGCAGCAAGTTATACCTAAGGTTTGAACTATTGCTCTTGTCACGGAGTTAGGCTGTGTATGTGCTAACTCGCGTGACACTTAGTCGAATCTTACTAGAGAAGACGAGCTAAATAACCTTAAAAGAGAATTGAGTGATATAATAGAAACATTTTGAGAGGTAAGTAGGAGAATTTAGGAGTACTAGAAAGTAAAAGGTACAAGAGAATTTTGCCAATGAGGTGTTTTGAATAACTACCAAAAGTATTTATAGTTGGGGAGGAGTGACTCATTTATAGTAGCTACACTTCTTCAATGTATAGTTAGAATTTAAATATTTAAAATATTTATAAAAAATATTCTAAATTTAGTATGAATTATAAACTGTCAAGAAAGTTCTAGTGAGTATTTAACTAATTTTTACTGAAAATTTTTGAACTCTGGCCACTTCTATATATATTTGTACTCTTTTAACACTTTCTAATATCTTCTTTGGTAGCAAAAGAGAACTTGACATTGGTGCAGAGTCTTCGAGCCAAGACCAATGGGACTCCCACGTCGGTGATTGCTAAGTCCTCAAGAATAAGGACGATCCAAGGAAAGTGTTAGGATTCAGACCCATCATCCATTATTCCAACTACCTAATGCCCATAATCAATGAAAAATAGTGCAGTAATATATAGAATAATGAGTTAAATTAATATACAATGAAGGCCCCTCCAAGATCTATATATATATATATATATATACATAAACCTTGGAATAAAACGAAATTAATTGAAATCGTTCTCTTTCCACTGGTGCCTTCTCTCTCTCTATCTCTCTCTCTCTCCCTCTCTCTCTTACTCGCACATTCTATTCCCACGATTCCCGTTCCTTTCTATTACCGTCCTGACACATTTGGTGGAAAAGATACGGTATGATGATGCAATGTCCTCGAAAGCAAATAAGTTAAAAGATTACAGAGGCCACCAAATATAGGATGAGCTAATCTAGGATAAACTAATGCAATAACAGGCTTTTCTGCAATGGAAGACAATTAAGCACAAATTCATGCAACTTAATACTCACCAATAAGACAACTGCAGACCATTATTAGAATATTGAAGATGTCTAGATTCTTTTGCACGTACCAACAATGAATATGCAGCAGGGAAAAAACGTGTATGTATATATATATATATCTATCGAGGAAGAGAGAACGTGAAAAGGAACATTAGACAATATCCCTTCAGCAGCCCTGAAGTGGCGTTGATACCTTAGTTCATTGATTCGACTGTCTTGATGATGGCCTAAGACCACTGCAGAACGCAATTTCTTCCCTTGAAGAAGGATTGTGGCTAGCAGATGCCAAATTCATGTCCAGTCAATATGATCAACTAGGAGAGGTCGCATGCTGAGAGTTTCTCCCATCGATGCAAAGGATCCTCGGATGATTTCCAGGGCTTTCTCAACACCCACTCCCCCCTCTTTTAGCCCACACAAAGTTGCAGCCCTTTTCATACATTGTCGTCGAGTGCTGTTTCAATCCCGCATCGCATCGGGGTCGAGGTGGTAGAGACATAGACTTAACGCCATTGTTAACCGTACCTCACTTTCGGGGAGAAGGCCGCGGCAGTACATACCCTCCCTTCCCCAGGCCATCACGGGAGGGGAGCAGAAATTTTACAACTCAACCTCCAGGTTTTGGGTGGGTTTAGTAATTCCCCGGAGCTGTAGAGACTTGGACGCAATCCACAGGCCTCGTAACATTTATGTGTGGGTTTTTTTCGGGTTTTTCGAGCATCTCAAGCATCATTGGCAGTTACAAATTTTAATAAATCCAGCGATCAACAATTAGCGATGATTACATGTTTACATTTCAAATATGGTTGCCACGAATGACATAAACAAGCTCAAACAAAATATACATGCCATTAAATGAGCATCTCTAATATCATGCACAGAACCAAAGAGAGTACGCTGGTCCACTCGATAAATGTTGAAACTCTAATGAGGAATTACAAACCATGGGGAACAAAGTACAAGGTCACTTTTACAACAGGAACCCCAGCCTTTAGTAATATTCAGTAGATTGGCCACGACAGATTCCTAACTCCGACTAGAAAAAGGCTTTGTTAAACAAGAAGCAGACACGGCATATAAGGACCAAAAAGAGAAGAGAGGCAAAAAAAGAGGTTATGACAAACAGGAAGAGATTTAAAACATTACAGCCATTCTTTTGGATTTATGCAAGCATCTAATAGCTTCCGCTCTTCAGTTCCCTCTTCTGGTTTCTGCATTTGAAACAAGGAAATACCTCTTGCTGTTAGTTCATAATCTTCTAGGCATTGATCGCACATATACAGTATTATGCAGATTGTTCTTGCACACTCACATGATCATATTCCCACCGTGCAGTTAATGGCAAAGAAACAAGAATACTTTCAATTCGGCCCCCCGTTTTCAGGCCAAAGGTTGTTCCACGATCATAGACCTACCGTTGGAAAAACAAATTAAGTGCAGCAACATTATACACCAGCATTCAATGACTGTATGTTAGGAATTATATATTTACTCAGCAATGGTTTTGTACCAAGTTGAATTCTACATAGCGCCCCCTTCGTAACTGTTGCCATGCTTTGTGTTGATCTGTGAATGGTGTATCCTTTCTTCTCTCTATGATGGGAATGTACGCAGGTACCACAGAATTTGCACATTCTGCAATTCGACAAAGAGCTTTGCAAGTTAAAAAACTGCAGAGTGCTGAAAATTAGTAATTTTCTGGGTAATAAATCATTGAAGAGATACACAACTGCTATATTCTAAACCAAATACCAGTGGCAAAAGAAAGAAGCATCTCCTGGTCATAGTCATTCAGATCATCAAAAAATATCCCTCCAAGCCCTCTTCTCTCACCTCGGTGCTGCACATAACATTAATACTCAACATAAAATTGACTGATAATAATGCTACTCTGGCTTGCACAATTTACAACATCACAAGAATGATATCATCTTTGAGCCAACTAAAGTAGGTAAATCCCCTTTTGCCGAAATGATGGCCTAACTATACTGCAAACAAAATTTCCATTAATTTTAATTCTTTAAATCCCAGTTAGAGTCATCAAAAGATCTGGTTGCAGATGATTTATGTCAACTTAAATCCATGTGTTTCCATTTCTCACCATGTTTCAGTACTCACACATGTGCCCACTTCAATTTAGCCTACTAACAATCACTGGAGCTGAATCAGAACCCAATTACCATGCCACCACATTAAAATCTATGCAATTCCAATAAGCATATATTCATGCCAAACAAGTCTAACATGCGAATTAAGCATAATGAGTCATCCAAAGCCACTTCAGCCATGCATTATGTCAAAATTAGTAATGTAACAAGACTAAACTAAAACAGGCTAATGATGGTCCAAGTCATTATTAAGCTTTTAGCCAAATGGACCACCTATTTGAAGTACTTCATTGATTAATGCCCAAAATGAATAAATGACATGAACAGAGAGATCAAAACATAAGCATCATCAGATATAAGTTATGTGTTTTTTTTCTTCCCTTTTCTTTTTAGTAGGAATTGCAGGGTATGCACAAAATCAGAGAAGCTACGACAAACACGTTGCCAGAACAAATCAGCAGAATACAGAATATTTATATATGATGAGCAACATATAATATTAAAATCAAAATGTCTAACAAGAAAACATAATATTTCTTTAGCGAAGTGAAAAGTATACCTTAATGAAAAAATAGTCATCACACCATTTTTTGAATCGGGGATAAAAAGTAGGATCAAACTTATCACAGGCTCTTTTTTGAATCTGCAAAACAGATAATGCGTATCATTACAGAACAAACAAATTATTCTACACCTGCAATATAAAATTGCATTCATGGAGACTGTATCAAACAACAAATGAGATCATGGGGGAGGGGCCGGCGTGGGGAGGACTATTATTTCTATGGAAGTAATAAATTAAAAATTGTGTTTCCATGGGTCCAGATTGTCTTTCCTGCCCTTCTGAAGGATCATCATAAAGAATATCAAGAACGAACAAGTTACTAAACGGATAGGAAGCTTTTGTCTAAACTTGCTTATGAGATGATAAGCCAATGCATCCCATCTTTCCTCGCTTTTAAGGGCCTTGTGTAGCCTAGGGTTCAGTACAAATTCTAAAACGGAAATTAAAGCAGCAAAATAATAATAATAAGGAAGATAGTTTCAGCACATACCGAATGGAAGTGCTTCACATCCTCCTCAAAGATATAAGCAGGAGTCAAATCAGTGCCACCACCGAACCACCATTGCCTAGGTGCTCCAGGAGCATCTGGATGTCAATAATGACAATAGCTAAATGAAAATCCAAACATTTCTCCAAGCATAGATGAATTAAACACAAAGGTGAAATGACCTTTTGAAGCATCGGTCTCAAAATACCGATAATTGAAATGCAATGTCGGCGCAAAAGGATTCTTTGGATGGAGCACCTGAAAAGCACGCAAAAGAAAAAGGCAATTCAGTATCTTTGTTAACAATTTGGAAAGAAAGAGGGATTTAATTTTAGCACAGAGAGAGAGAGAGAGAGAGAGAGAGTAATTTTACAGAGCTGATCCCAGCAGCGAAGAATGGTATGGGCCCGGGCTTCTGTTCGGAGGAAGCAGCCTTAGCAGCGCGATACGCTTCGGGCGGCATTACACCGTAGACGACGGAGACATTGACGCCAGCCTTCTCCCAAACAGCCCCGTCCTGCAAGACTCTGCTAATGCCGCCTCCGCCCCCAGGCCTTGACCAGACGTCTTCCTTGAACTTGGACCCCTTATCCACAGCCTCGATGGCCTCGCAGACGCGGTCCTGGACGGCCCTTATCATCTTCTCGAAGCGGAACCTCACGTCACCACTGCTCTCCGAGTCGTCGCGCAGGAATGTGGGCGGCGGCTCGGCCTCCGGGGTCTCCTTCTCGATTGATTCAGCAGCAGCGGAAGCGGAGGATGCTCGTGCCATGAAAGGAGGACTGCAGGGCCTGAGGCTGTTCCTAACAGCGAATTTGATTGAACTTGTCTTCTTGCTGAGCCAAGGTGGAGCAGCGGCGGAAGTGACGTCGGCGGCGGTCTTAGTGGTTAGAGTCAAAGACGGAGCGGGGGAGGAGGAGGAGGAGGAGGAGGATAGTGGAGCGAAGAGACAGGGACCCAATTGCGCAATTGCTACCCTTGCGGGCATGATGGAGACTATTAGGGTGAGTTGGGTGGGGGAGGGGGGTGTGTGTGTGGGGGGGCTGGCGGAAGATCAAGAAGAAGACCCCATTAAAAGGAGACGAGAAAGAAGCTCCAGGGAAAATGTCAAAGATAAGGCTGAGGCCTCTTTCACGCACGACCCACCCACAGATAGACAGATAGAGAGAGACCCACTGAACCGAGGTTTTGCCCAATGTTTTTTCTTTTCTCTAACGCCAACTTCCAAGTTTTCCAATGTCCAAGCCGGCCGTATGCTTATTTCACCACCTTTATCAATTTCCATGGCTGCCGGATTAATTATCCCCCCCCCCCCCTCTTTTTTTTTATTAATTAATTCGAACGTAACAGCTCAGCTTCAATTTGACAACTATAATAATCGTTATTTGCATTAGTGCATCGAGATCAGACAGACATATGAAAATAGTTTTATTAGCGTTGACCCACGCATCGCCTATTTTACGATATTGGTTGTTGAGAATAGGGATATTGGTAAAACCGACTGATCCGCCAAAAATCAAATGGTAATAGCCCAAACTTATTGAGAATTGTTTGAATATTCTTTGTAATTTCAGCAAAGGAAAAATTAATTAGTCGTACTTATTAGTAGATATGAAAAGTATATATTACATATATACATATAATTACACTTTCTTTTTTTATATAAATAAATAAATAAAATTATAAATAAAAACTTTATTTTATTATTCTCTTGTGTTGAAATAAATGTTTCTGCCTAGTATATTCTTCAAGTAAATTATAATTAACGATTAAGTTGCAATTTTGAGAGTTTAAGAATTGTTAAACTTAAATTGAACTATTTTATAATACAAAATTTTAAATATATAATTTCATATAAGTATGAATTACACAAAATATCCAACCCTTTCCATAATTCACCACCCACACATTAAATGTAGAGATATTTTTAGTTACTTATCTTTTATAAAGTTATTCAAAATTTATTTTCTCATTTTTTATACTTAAAAAGTCAATATTTAGTTTAGTTATTCTAAAATTGTTTCTTTTAGTTACTAATAATTTTATTTGTTAAACAAATCGACGTAATAAAAAAAATAAATAACAATTTTATTCTAAATAAATATAATTTAAATCGTTAAATTAATTAAAATAAATTATAATTATAAATATAAAAGAAAATTTGATTAGTTTTATTTTTATATTAATTTAATTATAATTTTGAAAATTTTCAAATTATTATTAACAATTTGACTTAAATATAATTAACAAATAGATTTAAATCAACTTACTTACACCTTTTATTATAATTTAACTTGAATATAATTGAATATATAAGTTATGCTACATTTTGAAATATACTTTAATTATTGTGTTAGTGCAAATAATATAATAATCATATAATTATATATTTAAATAGATATGATAAACTAGTTTATCTATTTTTTCAATTTTTCATTTTTTTAATTATTTTAAATTATAATAATTTTTTATAAATATAAATATCTTATAATACGAATGATATAATAATAATAAAATTAAAGAAATTTTTAACATAATCTACAAGCAGTTATAAGAAATTTGTTCACATAAAAAACTAACAAAACTCTATTTTAAAAGGAAAAAATTATATTATAAAGGTGATTATATTATGAAAATATTATTTAAAGAATTTTTAAAAATAAAAGAGAAAATACTAATTTAAAAAAGAGATCAGTACTTTATAATATATTTAAAAAAGAGATTATCATATAAGAAATTAAAAAAAATAAATTACAAATATTTTTTTAAAAAATAAAAACTAAATTGTAAGTTTTTTTTTTCTTTTGTTTTTTTTAAAGAAAAAAAAAAGAGAAAAAATAAAACAACAATTAAAATATAAGTATATTTTTCTTTTTTAAGTTAGGAATATAGGAAAACTTTCTCTCTAACTTGTCTAATGTTATTTCTCGTGTTGGGACAGCCTGATTTATTGGGAAGTGTCAATATGGGTATTGTCACAAGGCCAAAACCAATGTTTGCATTTTCCTATCTCGAGACTTCGGGGGCTAACAATTATCGTATTAACTAGTTTTGTGCTATTGCAAATAATGTAACCATCATGTAACAATATATATTCAAATAGTTGCTGACCCTATTCCCTTCGTTTTATGGGTAATTTTTTTTTTTTTAGACCATTATTGGATCAAAAGCCAGTTTGTGCGCTCCTTTCTTACTTTTTCCTTTTTTTTTTTTATATACATTTTTAAAATTATTTTAAGCTGCAATAATTCGCAACAAATATCGAGCTGTACAATGTTGATAGTATAACAGTGAAATTATAGAAATATTTGAGATAATCGATAAGTGGTTACAAGACATTTATTCATGCTTATATGTGACAGAGCTCTCTCTCCGTTTTCTTTTTCTTTTCTTTTCTTTTTTCTCAAAGAAAAAGAAATAGTTGATTATATCACGGAGACATGATTAAAAGTGTACTTCTAGGGGAAAGAAAATCAAAGTTTATATAACTCAATTTCAATAGAACACTTGATACACGAGAATTGTGTCTCTATACATACTTGATGAAAGAGTAATTAAAACAAATATAAATATAAAGAACTGGACAAGAAATGAAATGTAAAGAACTATATATACTTAACGTTGCTCTCCGTTATGTTAGAAGAAGAGAGAATGCCACAAACCCCTATTAATTATGCCAGAGAAAGAGAGAAAATCCTAGTCACAAAGGAAGAAGATGCAATGGAATGTAAGGGGCGAGATAAACAAATTTAAAAAGAAAAGAAAAAGAAAATACTAATATGAGCTCAATTTAACGGCTTTTGACATTTTACCGTATATTTAAAGAAGAAAAAAAAAACTTAAATTATGGTTTTACTTCAAGAAAAAGGAAGGAAAAAGAAAATTTTAGTTTTTTTTTTCTCTTCTTTTCTTTTCTAAAAAATAAAAAAATAAATTATGAATATTTTTTCTTTATAAAAAAATTAAAATTATTTTTTCTCCTTTTTATAAGAAAAAATAGGTGAATTTAGAAGAATTTCTTTTTTCATTTTAAGAAAATACAAAAAAATATGAATAATATTTTCTTCTTTTTATAAAAAAAGAAATTTGTGAGTATTCTTTTTTTCATTTTTCTCTTTCCTTTTTTAAGAAACAAAGAGAAAAAATAATAAACACTTTAATTATGAGTATTTTTTTGTTTTAAAAAAACAAAAAAGAGAATTTAATTTTTTTCTTTTAATAAAAGAATTTGTAAAAATTTTTTCCTTTCAAGAAAATGAAAAAAAAAACATTAATCTTTTCTTTTCTTTTTATTTTCTTAAATTTGAAAATTAAGAAAAAATTGGCACATAAACAAAAGTAATAATATGGTTAGAGAAAAACATGTTAAACTTATATATATATATATTCAAATTTCCGAAGACTTTTATAAAAATAAAGTTGATAATTTCAAAACAAAACTCGTAACTATCAATTACTATAAAATGACAAAATAATTTTCAATGAAAAAAGAAACGACAAATATTTTGTTTATCAGTTTTACAAAAAGAGAAACTTTACAAGAAGAGAATATCTTTACAAAAACTAAACTAGTTTTACAAAAGTAAAAGTTATTTTACAAAAAAAAATTCTCATTTACAAAAAATGAGGTTTCAAGTATTTACCTCGACCTTTGGCTCCTCATTTGTATAAGGAAGTTTAGAAGGCATTTGCAAGACATTGTTTTGAGACTTTCTGATTCTCAAATTCTCTCTTAACCTTTTGCATCTCTCTTTTTTTTATCTGTAATTCTCCTCTTCTTATACTCAAAGATTTATATCAATAAAATATTTCATTGATAAAAGTGTTTTAGCAAATTATGCATCCCTAATTGGTATTTGAGCCAAGCTCAATTGTTTTTATTACATTAGAACATAAGGTACACTTTACATGTTTATTGATTTATATTTTTGTATTAAAATGTAAAATACATTTTTGCATTATAATGTAAAACATATTTTTAATTGTGGTGTCAAGCATATTATCCTTTTTAAGTGTGTTATGTGTAAAGTTCATTAGTTGTTTATGATCCGTTGGATGTGTGTGAGTCACTGAGACATTATGTGACTATTAAGAATTGGTGGATTGTAGGAAGATTACTATGCCTAAGTTTCAATTCTTAAGTTTGTGTAAAATCCTAATTCTTGAGTATGCATAAAACTCCAGTTCACAAATATGAACTTAATACTTTATCAAATTACTACTTGTTCCAATACTTCTACCTTAGATTATTTTGAATCTTAAAGAATAGTTAATATTAAGGAAATTACTCAAAAAGACTTTAATAAAGGTATTGATAATTGAGAAATTATGAAATTCTAAAAGGATTAAATTTACAAAATTTCAAAATTTAATGTTCTTAAAAACAATCTTATTATTAAAATTGATGAAAGAGATATACAATTTTTGAAACTTTTTAAAACTGTTACATCATTTTTTTCAAAACTCTTTGCAAAACCACAAAAATGGATATTATAAATACATTCATATTAACTTTGTACAAATAAGCATAAAACCCTTTATAAAAGAATGTTTAAATGCCTTTATTCTAATAATTCTTAAGAATACTAGATTTACAAATTTCCAAGATTTTCTTTTTTCTTTTATAGAGTCTAGTTTTTGTTTTGTACTTATTTCTTTTAATTATCATCCAAATCTTACTATATCTTTGTTTGATAAAAACATCTTACAAAAGCATACTTTTACAAATCAAAACTCATAATAACAATATACTGTACAGCTTTATTCTGGCTATATTGATTTACAAAATTCCTTACAAAACAATGATTTCTATATTTGCATCAAAACACAAATTCCAATCCTAAAAAGGAGGAACTTTTCTCTTACAAACCAACCTATCTCATTCAAATACTATTATACCTAGATCCATCCAATGAACAAAATTTATCCTTCTTAATCACTAGGTTCATAAAGGAACAATAAAACCTCAACCCCCAAAACAACTTGAATCAAATATAGAAATTTTCAAAATAAACCAATTCTAAAATAGAAAAGTTGTCCTAACCTTTAACAAGAGATCTACAAGTTTTAAATTGACTGATAAAAACTTCATTTCCTTTACAATTGACTTAGGACATATTTCCAACCTCCATCTACTATAAATCTACCTATTAGACTTCTAAGATTTTCAATTTTAGACATTCTAAGTACTTTTTTCTAAACCACAGATTACCATACAAACATATGCCATTTGATTTATACAAATCCTTAAGAACAATCACTTTTGATCTCTTTAACACATTCTATCATCATAGAAAACATACAAAATGAATTGCATATTTTACAAAAATCTTTAAAAAATGCTTTTGAACCTAACAAAACTCTTTTGCAAAATGATTTTTATACATCACAAAATACTAAAAAAAAGAAAGTAGTTTTTCCAAAACTTTCTCTAAAAAAGGCATGAAATAAGAAAAAATGATTTCATTTCTTCTTCAAACACTCATAGCATGTTTTTTGATTAGTTTGAATTATATACATCTTAAAATAACATATAATACCTATTCAAAAAATTTCATTTTGAAAACCCTTTTTCTTTTAAAATTGTTATCAACCTTGTGATTTCTTGTAGTAAGTTTATACAGTGGATTACTCCAAATGATTAAACTATAAAGTCTAGAACCCCTTCTCTTAAACAAACTAAAACTACCTATTAACAAAAAACTATTGATCTCGCACCTTACAAAATCCTTAAGAAAACTGATTCCTTAAAAAAACTTTCTAAAATGATTATTCAATAAAACTATTTCTCAAATACTCAACTTTATACCATTGGCACTTAGTTAAACCATATAAAAAATTAGATTCAATAGTTTACCATCCAAAAAACCATTACAAAACCTAAACTTACAAAAATAAAATAGCCTGTATTTAAATCATTTAAACCTTCTAAGATAAAAAATCTACAAAAACTTATTGATCCCTTTATTCAAGAGATCAAAACAAAACTTATTGCTTTAAAACCACCTTTATTCTCTTCTTCCAAAAAACAAGTGAACACTTTGGAAATGGATCCTAAATAGAGTCCTCAAAATCAAAGTACTTTAAAAATCATTCTTTGTCATTATAGGTATTAAAACCTTAGGTTAGTCACATATCATAACCAAAACCCATTTTTAAACTTACAACTCTAGATCTTGACCTTAAGAACAAGCCAAACACACTGAACTGATACAAATTTAATGCCTCTTCCATTTATGAATGAATGAAATATTAATGGTATGTCAGAATACCATATCCTTAGTCTTTTACAATAGATGACTATAACAATAAATGTCTACAAAACTTATAATAATACCTTAAACAAAACCATCGTTGAACTCTTTATAACAAGATTTTTAAGACACCTCAAAAGATAATAGGATTACTATCTCATTAATGATCAACAAGATCAAATCCTTAAAACCATTAAAACCACAGAATTGTATCCATCTTAAATAACTCAAGTGAGCCTATCAAAGATGCTCTAGCTTATCTCATTCTTACCATTTCTCTCCATTTCAAAGGTGACCCATTTCACCTTAGAGATAAAAATGTTGAGTTATTTACAAACCTCAAATGTAAAAAACTTAGTGAATTCCAAAATTATAAAAATATTTTCCTTACTAGGGATAAAAAAGATTCTAATTAGTCCTTTAGGAAAAAAAAATTTCTTGTAAGACTTTTAACTCTCTTAGGAGAAAAAGTCTACCAAACCATCAAAACTATTCATTATGATCGACTCACTTAAGGTAAATTGATCAATTTCACCTAACAATGAGGATTTAAGACTTGTTAAGGACTTAAACTTTAAAAGCACCTCAAATGGGAAATGAAACAATTCCATTTTGAAGTCAAAACCTTATACTAGTAATTTAACCTACAAATTCCAAAACTTTCTGAGCCCAATAAGAAAAAGTATAACAAACCCTATACTAAGTCTTACCATACTTCTAAAAAATCTTAGAAACACATAAACAAGTAGACCTATTATTCTAAACCTAGAAAAATAAAATCTTTTGAATCTAAACTAGAATCAAAATCTTCTACTTCTAAACTTTTTTACAAAGACCTTACTTGCTTTAAGTGTCAAAAAAAAGGGACACACAACTAGATACTACAAACTCAACAAAAAAAAAAAATCCAAGAATTTCACCTAAAACTCAAAATTGTCTTAAAATTAAAAGTCTTACTCTAAAACATTTCTAGTTCTGATTTTGATTGTTCATACGATTACTTAGATGAAAATTTTCTTCAAACTGATGTACTCTAAACTTTTACTTTAGAATTTGAAATAGGTTTAAAACTAATAAAGACCCCTATAATAGACCAATAGACCCTTGTAGAATTGATCAAATATATTATTGACCTTAACCTTCAAAAAGAATATCTAGAAAACCTCTTGAAAAACTTCTAAAAACAAGAAATAAAACTTGCCACTATCATTCCATTAACCTTTAGACTTCCCTACGACCTTACTATAATTTTGGAAAAGAAAAAGTTGAAAAAATTAACCTTTACCATATAAGAACTCTAAATAGAAATTAAAATCATTAAAAGAGAGCTTAAATAACTTAAACAAAACCAAAAAATAACCAAACCCTTCAATTTCTTTTCTCAAAACATTTAAAAGACACTCTAGAAAATGATCTTGAACCAGACCAAGAAACTCAAAATCTTTAAAACCTCAAGAAAATTTCAAATGATTTTCTTTTTTCTTTAGAACAAGTTACTTATAGAAAATATTTCAGTAAAATCACTTTGATATTTTTTGATGATTTCAAACTAAATACAATAGCTTTATTTGACAAAAGTGTAGATTTAAACTACATAACATAAGGAATTACTCCAACTTGATTTTAAGAAAAACCTAATGAAAAACTTTCAGTAGCAAATAATTTCAAAATGACCATTACAAACAAAACCACTCCTTTTATCCAAAACTATCATTTTCAAATTAAAACTTCCTTTATTCCTGTTAAAGATATGCATCATATGGTGATTCTTGGAACACCATTCATAAATCTCATTACCCCTTATATTGTCAATTATGATGATATAATTTTCAAAACAAAATTCCAAAAACTTCATTTTCCTTTTCTTGAAACTTTAAAAACTAGGAATTTGAATCTTATTAAAGCATATTTTATTTATGAAAACAAAATTGATACTCTTATTCAAGCAAAAGAGTATGATCTTTTCTATTTACAAAAAGATTTTTTTTCTTTAGAGAATTCCAAACTAGTTACAAAATCTTACTGTTTTATAAAAAAACTTAGATTTCAAAGAAATCCTTCAAAATGAACATTGTTTTGACCTTTCAAATGTTTTCTAGAATAGGAAACAACAAATAGTTAATTTACCCTATGAACTAGACCTGAGTGAAAAAAAAAAATCCCTACAAAAGCTAGACCTATTAAAATGAATGCAGAACTATAAAGTTATTGCAAAAAAGAAATTTAAGATTTAAAATTCAAGAAACTCATCTCCAAATCTAGACCACTTTGGTCATGTGTTGCTTTTTATGTCAAAAAATTAGTTAAACTTAAAAGAGATACTCCCAAGTTACTTATCAATTACAAACCTCTCAACAAAACCCTTAAGTGGATTAAGTACCCTATTTCCAATAACAAGGACTTTTTTTACGAAAACTTCATTGTACTTATATTTTTTCAAAATTTGATATAAAATTTGGGTTTTGACAAATTCAAATTGATCCCAAAGATAGATACAACACTACTTTCATTATTCCATTTAGATAGTATGAATGAAAAATGATGCTTTTTGGTTTGAAAAATACCCCTTCAGAATCCCAAAGAATTATGAATAATATTTTTCAACTATATTCAAAATTTTGTCTTATTTATATTGATGATGTTTTGGTCTTTTCAAACTCTATTAAGTAACATTTTAAACATTCACAAACATTTTTCTATATTATTAAACAAAATGGACTTATGATATCTCAATCCAAAATATCTCTATTTCAAACTAAAGTAAGATTCTTTCAACATTACATTTCTCAAGGAATCATTACTCTTATTGAAAAGGCCCTTTTTTATATAAACAAATTCTTCGACAAAATCATTGAAAAAATCCAATTATAAAAATTTGTTTTAGGAGGTCTCAATTATATTTTGGATTTCATTTCAAACATATTTCTTATCCCACAACCTGACCATCTCAAAAGAATCCCTATTCCTTGGACTCTCAGCATATTGTTATTGTTCAACAAATCAAACTTATGGTCAAAGAAATTCCTTGCATTCATCTTCTTGACCCTTTACTTCCAAAAATAATTGAAACCAATATCTTTAAACTTGGATATAGAGGTATTCTCAAACAAGTTAGAAAAGGAAGGAACAAATTATTTCACCATAAAAAAAAAAATAAATTTGTCCATTGTCATATGCATTACAAAATTTAAAAGTAATTTCCTTAAGCAATAATTTTTTTACTAATCGATTGTAGATCTACAAAAGAAAATTTACAAAAAGATGTTCAAAACATTGCATTAAAATAGATTTTTGCACATTAGTAAGCCATTCTTTCTAAATTTGATTTTCAAATTTAGTATATAAGAGGAGATACAAACTTGTGATTTCCTAACCTAAGAATTTCTTTAAAATAGATCTAGAGATACCTAGAAAATCAAAGAATAAAGGCAAAACTCCTATTTAGAACTCAGAGGAGAGCTTAGTCTTAACTCCTTCTCAAAACCTTACTTCATCCAAAAAACTTTGTGATGCCTATACTCTTAGTAAGAACCTAGATAAAACAATTGGTTAATACATAAGGTCAATCTTTAAAGCCAATTGAAACCTCAGAAACTCTAAAAACCCAATCCTTAAAAACCCTAGAAAAGGAATTAGAAATCCATAAATGGATGAAAAACATCCATAAATCTCTAAAAATCCTTCAAATATTATCTTTTCTCAAAGACCTCTATAAAGAGGATATAGGTAAAGTAATACCTTTTATTTCTTTAACTTCTACAAAAAAGGTTTCAAAATCTTCTTCAACATATTTTGATAAAAATTATTTTAAAAATATATTTGTTATAAAACAAGGATTTTATGATAAAGACCCTTTTATCACCATCCAAAAGATTTTCCCTCTAGGATGGTATTTCAAATCTCAAGACCCTTATAAACCATAAACATATTACACAACCATACTTAAAGTAATAGAGTTATCCAAATTTAAACACTTTCATTTGAACAAAACCCATAGTGACCTTATTTACTCAACTTGTTACATTTTACAAATTATCCCTCCTTATTAATAGGGAATAGAACTTGAAAAACCCAAAATCTTCCTTATTTCCTTCAAAACCAAAACCAATTATTCCTACACCTTTTTATATTGGGACTACCCATAAGCCTAACATAATACATTCCTTATCTAGATACAAAAAGGTAGCCATTTATGGTTATTTTATTTTAATACCAAAATAAACATTATAAAAATTCTCAATTGGTTCAAATAATGGTGGAATTATTTTTATTCTACTCCAGATATTCTTGTTTCAAAAGTTCAGGAAAGTTATGATTTATTCAAAATCAGATATAAACCATTTACCAATGAGAGGGTTTACACCATTATTCCTTTTCTTTACAAAATTTTTCCTCTCATGGGTTTTAATCTATTATCTTGATTACCAAACCCAAGATGAGACTTTAATCCTTATCAAAAAATTCAAAATTAAATGGTGTGACTCATTCAAAATTCTTGAAAAACTATTAAAATTCAATATTAAAACATGGTTGGATAATGAAAATAAGCCAATGTTGGCCTAACCATTGCAAACCAAGGCCCCAAATACCATATTCCTAGCCCAAAAATCCCACATTGTAGCTCTCTTAGCAGTAACTCAAATAGAAGAAGAATATTTTGGTATAACGAAACAATTATTGTAATTCAAAAATTTTTCAGCTCAAAGCAGTGACTCTTTATCATTATAAAGCCTACAAAACATTAAGAAAAACTATTTTAGCCTATTATCAAAGTCAAAGCATGCAAAGAATAGTCAAAAATAAAGTTGGTAATTTCAAGATAGAGCTCATGATTGCCAGTTACCACAAAACAACAAAACAACTTTCGATGGAAAAGGAAGAGGCAAACACTATCTCTACCAACTTTACAAAAAGAGAAAACATCTTTACAAAAAATGAATATCTTTATAAAAGTTAAAGCATCTTTGCAAAAGTAAAGGTTGATTTATGAAAAAAGATTCTTTCTTTACAAAAAGAAAACTACTTTTCCAAAAAAAAAGATTCCATCTTTTACAAAAAAGAGATTCCCCTTTACAAAAAAGTAGTTTTAATTGTCTGCCTCAGCCCTTGGCTCCTAACCTATATAAGGAAGCTTAAAAGGCATTCACATGATATCATTTTGAGACTCTCTAATTCCTAAATCCTTTCTCTACTTCTTGTATCCTTATTCCTTATATATGTAATCCCTCTCCTCCTATACTCAAAGATTTATATCAATAAAATATTTCATTAATAAAAGTGATAAATTTAGTTGGTGACGAAGGATGGACCGACCTAGATAATGCAATGGAAAGATGACATCAAGAAATGACATCCTTAAAACTCTAAAACATCTTTTTAGTTGCTGTAAGAGGATATATTAAAACCATTAAAGACTTTTGCAAAAATAAGGTTAACAGTTTCAAGACAGATCTCGTTACTACAAAATGACAAAACAACTTTCGGTGGAAAAGGAAAAAATAAACACTTTGTCTACCAGGTTTATAAAAAGAGAATATCTTTATAAAAACTAAAATATCTTTGCAAAAGTAAAGATTATTTTATAAAAAGAGATTCTCTCTTTACAAAAAAAAAACTATTTTTTCAAAATAAAATGCTAGCTTATACAAAAAGAGATTCCCCGTTACAAAAAGGAGGTTTTAAGTGTCTTCTTTTTGTAAAGGAGAATATACTTTTGTAAAAGTTAGCATTTTTTTTTTGAAAAAATAGTTTTTTTTTGTAAAGATATTCTTCTTTTGTAAAGTTGTTTTCTCTTATTGTAAAACCAATCGACAAAGTGTTTGTCTTGTCCTTTTCCATTGAAAGTTATTTTATTGTTTTATGATAACTAGCAGTTATAAATTTTATCTTAAAACTATTGACTTATTTTTGTAAAAGTCTTTAGTGGTTTGAATATATTCTCTTCAAGCAACTAAAAAGATGTTTTGAAGTTTTAAGGATGTCATCTCTTAATGCCATCCTTCCATAGTGTTATCCAGGTTAGCCTATCTTTTGTCACCAACTAGATTTAACACTTTTATCAATGAAATATTTTATTAATATAAATCTTTAAATACAAGAGGAGGATTACATATAGAAGGGAAAAGGATACAAGAGGTAGAAAGAGGATTTGGGAATCGAAAAGTCTCAAAACGATGTCTTGCAAATGCCTTTTAAGCTTCCTTATATAGGTGAAGAGCCAAGGGCTAAGGCAATTACTTAAAACCTCCTTTTTGTAAAGGGAAATCTCTTTTCGTAAAAGCTAACATCTTTTTTTAGAAAAGTAGCTTTCTTTTTTATAAAGAAAGAATCTTTTTTCATAAAACAACATTTACTTTTGCAAAGATGCTTTAGCTTTTATAAAGATATTTTCCTTTTGTAAAGTTGTTTGCTTTTTTTTTTTTTGTAAAGTTGCCAAATAGAGTGTTTATCTCTTTTTTTCCATCAAAAGTTGTTTCGTCATTTTGCGGTAACTAGCAATCATAAGCTTTCTCTTGAAATTGTTAACTTTATTTTTGACTATTCTTTGCATACTTTGACTTTGATAATATGCTATAACAGTCTTTCTCATTGTTTTGTAGGCTTTGTAAGGATAGGGAGTCATTATTTTGTGTTGAAGAATTTTTGAATTGTAATAATTGTTGCATTATACCAAAATATTCTTCTTTTATTTGAGCTGTTGCCAAGAGAGATATAACGTGGGATTTTTGGGCTAAGAATATGGTATTTATGGGCCTTAGTTTGCAATGGTTAGGCCAATATTAGCTAATTTGCATTGTCTAACCATGTTTTAATATTAGGTTTTAATAGTTTTTCAAGAATTTTAAATGAGTCACAACATTTAATTTTGAATTTTCTAATAAGGACTAAAGTCTCATCTTGAGTTTGGTAATCAAGATAACAAGTTAAAACCCATGGGAGGAAAAATTTTGTAGAGAAAAGGACTAATGGTATAAACATTCTCTCATAGGTAGATGGTTCATATTTGGTTTTGAATAAGTCCTAACTTTCTTGGACTGCTGGAATAAGAATATTTGGAGTATGACCTAAATAATTCCGCTATTATTTAAACTAGTTGGAAATTTTTGTAGCATTTATTTTGGTATCAAAACAGAATAACCATGAATGGCTACTTTTTTGGTTTTAAAAAAGGAACATATTATACCAAACCTATTGGTAATCCTAGTATGAAAAGGTTTGGAAATAATTGGTTTTAGTTTTAAAGGAAACAAGGAAGGTTTTGTGTTTTGAAAGTTTTATTCTCCATTCATAAGGAAGGATAATTTATAAAATGTGACAGGTTTGGTAAGTAGGGTCATTGTGGGTTTCATCCAAATGAAAGTGTTTAAATTTGGCTAACTTTATTACTTTAAGTATGACCATGTAATAGTTTTGTGGTTTGAAAATGTCTTAGGGTTTAAAATACCATTTTGGAGGAAAAATCTTTTGAATGATGATAAAGGGGTCTTTATCAGAGAATCCTTCTTTTATGACAAATATATTTTAAAAATAATTTTTATCAAAATATTTTGAAAAAGATTTTGAAAACTTTTTTTTTTTTTTTTTGTAAAAGTTAGAGAGATAGAAGGTATTACTTTATCTATATCCCTTTTGTAGAGGTCTTTAAGAGAAGATAATATTTAGAGGACTTCTAGAGATTTGGATATTTTCCATCTATTTTTGGATTTATAATTCTTTTTTTGGGTTTTTAAGGATTGGGTTTTTGGAGTTTTTGAGGTTTTAATTGGCTTTAAAGATTAACCTTGTGTATTGGCCAATTATTTTATTTGGGTTCTTACTAGAAAAGTATAGGCCTCACAAAGATTTTAGGGTGGAGTAGCATTTTAAGAAGGAGTTGAAACTGAGCTCTCCTTTGACTTTTGAATAAGAGCTTTACCTTTATTCATTGATTTCCTAGGCATTTTTGGGTCTATTTTGGAGAAATTCTTGCGTTAGGAAATCAAGAATAAAGTTTCTATCTCCTATTATGTACTTAATTTGAAAATCAAATGCAGAAAAAATGGCTTGCTAACATGCAAAAATTTGTTTTGCAGCAACATTTTGAATATCTTTTTGTAAAATTTCTTTTATAGATTTGCAATCAATTCATAAAAGAAATTATTGATTAGTTAAATCATTTTAAAATTTTGTAATGCATTTAAAAATGGACAAAAGTTCTTTTTTAATGGTGGAATAATTGCGTTGACAATCATTTTAGCGTGCTAATGCAAATTGTACGATTTGTTCCTTTCTCTCTCTGACTTGTTTGAGAATACCTTTATATCTATTTTCAGAGGCATTAGTTTTAACTATTTTTGGAAGTGACAGGTCAAGAAGATGAATGCAAGGGATTTCTTTGATTATGATTTTGATTGGATAACAGTAATATGTTGGGGAGTCTAAGGAACAAAGGTTCTCTTAAGATGGTAATAAAAAGGTTGTGCAATAAGATTTATGTTTGAAATGAAATCCAAAACATAATTAAGACCTCCTAAAAAATCTATATATTTAGATTTCTTAATGATTTTGTCAAAGAATTTGTCTACGTAAGAGAGGGCTCTTTCGATAAGAGTAATGATTCCTTAAGAAATGTAATGTCTAGGGAATCTTACTCTAGTTTAAAATAGAGATATTTTGGACTAAGATATCACAAGTATATTTTGTTTAATAACATAGAAAAATGTCTATAATTGTTTGAAATATTGTTCATTGAAGTTTGAAAAGACTAAAATGTCATTGATATAAACGAGACAAAATTTTAAATATGGTTGAAAAATATCATTCATAATTCTTTGGAGTTTTGAAGGGGCATTTTTCAAATCAAATGGCATCACATTTCATTTATATTGTCCAAATGAAACGATAAAAGTTGTTTTGTACCTATCTTTTGAATCAATTTGAATTTGCCAAAATCTAGATTTTATATCAAATTTTGAAAAAATGTAGGCAAAATGAAATTTTTGTAACAAATATTTTTTATTAGGAATAGGGTACTAATCTACTTAAGCACTTTGTTGAAAGGTTTGTAATTGATAACTAAGCTAAGAGTACCTCTTTCACGTTCAACTAATTTGTTGACATAAAAAGTAGCACATGACTAAGGTAATCTAGATTTGGAGATAAGTTTCTTGGATTATGAATCTTGAATTTCTTTTTTGTAGTAACTTTCTAGTTCTACATTTGTTTGGATAAGTTTAGCTTTTGTAGGGATTTTTGTTTTTTCACTAAAGTTTAGTTCATAAGGTAAATCAACTATTTGTTGTTTCTTATTCTATAAAACATTTAAAAGGTCAAAACAAAGTTCATTCTTTGAAATTATAGATTTTTGGGAAAACAGTAAGATTTTGTAACTAATTTTGAATTTTTTGAAGAGAAGATCTTGTTCTTTTGCTTGAATAAGAGTATACATTTTGTTTTCATAAATAGAATGGGCTTTGATAAAATTCAAATTCCTAATCGTTACAGCTTCAAAAAATGGAAAATGAAGTCTTTAGGGTTTTGTTTTGAAAACTATACCACAACAATTGACAATATAAAGGGTAATGAGATTTATAAACAATGTTCTAAAAATCATTATATGATACACATTTTCAACAAGAATAAAAAAAGTTTTAATTTGAAAATGTTGGTTTTGGATAAAAGCAGTATTTTTGCTTGTAATAGTTATTTTGGAATTATTTGCTACTAAAAGTTTTTCATTGGTTTTTTCATAAAATTAAGTTGAAACAATTCTTTGTTTTGTGTAGTTTAAATTTGCACTTGTGTCAAATAAGGCTATTATATCTAGTTTGAAATTATATCTAGTTTGAAATCATGAGAAAATACCAAAATAATTTTAAAAAATTTTTTTCTAGAAGTAAATTATACCAGAGTAATAGGAAAATCATTTGGAATTTTCTTAAGGTTTTAAAGATTCTAAATTTCTTAGTTTAGTTTAGGATCACTTTCACAAATGTCTTTTAAATGTTCTAAAAAAAGAAATTGAAGGTTTGATTATCTTTTTGTTGGTTTTGTTTGAGTTTTCTAAATTCTATTTTGACAATTTTGATTTCTATTTAGAGATCTTCTATGGTAGGGTTGATTTTTTTTTAATTTTTCTTTCCCAAAATTGTAATAAGGTCATAGTGAGGTCTAGGGGTTGATGAAATGATAGTGGCAGGTTTTATTTTTTATTTTTGGAAGGTTTTTAGGAGGTTTTCTAGATATTCTTTTGGAGGTTGGGGTCAATAATAGATTTGATAAGTTCTATAAGGGTTTATTGGTCTTTTTTTAAAGGTGTTTACTTCTTCAGAATATGGTTCAGATTTTGAAGAAGTAAAAGTTTGGAGTACATTAGTTTAAATAGGTTCCTTATCTAAGTAATCATATGAAGGATTAGAATTGGAACTGGAAATGTTTTAAAGTATGGCTTCTGAGTTTAAGATGGTTTTAAGTTCTAGGTGAAGTTCTTGGATTTTTTTTTTTTGTTAAGTTTGTAATATTTGGTTGTGTGTCCTTTCTTCTGACATATGAAAGAGGTAACGTCTTTGAAGAATGGCTTGGAAGTAGATGGTTTTGATTTTGGTTTAGATTTAGAAGCTTTTGTTTTTTAGGGTTTAGAGTAATAGGTCTACCTGTTTGTGTGTTTCTAAGATTTTTTGTAAGGTTGGTAAGACTTGGTATAGGGTTTGGTATACTTTTTTTTATTGGGCTCAAAAAGTTTTAGAATTCTAGGTTAAATTATAAGTAAAAGGTTCTAACTTCAAAATAAGATAGTTTCATTTCCTATCTGAGTTTTTTAGAGTCTAAGATTTTGACAGATGTTAAATCTTTCTTTTTAGGTGATATTAATCAATTCACCATAGGTGAGTTGATCATAAAGGATAGGGTTTCCATGAACAATTTTAATGGTTTGACAAACTCTTTCTCCTAAAAGTGTTAGAAGTACTGTAAGAAAATTTTCTTTTCAAAAAGGTTAATTAGAATCTTCTTTAAGCATAACCTTAATAAGGAAAGTATTTTTGTAATTTTAGAATTCATTAAGTTTCTTACATAAGAGGTTTGTAAGTAACTCAACATTTTTGTCTTTAAGGTGAGATGGGTCACTTATGAAATGGAGAGAAATGGTAAGAATGAGATAAGCAACAAAATCTTTTATAGGCTTACTTGAGTTATCTATGATGGGTACACCATCTTCTAGGGTTTTGCTGGTTCTAAGGGTTCAATCTTGTTGATCATTAGTGGGATGGTAATCCCACTATCCTTTAAGTTGTCTTGAAAATCCTGTTATAAGGAGTTTAGTGACAATTTTGTCTAGAGTATTGTTATGAGTTTTGTAGACATTTACTGTCATAATCATCTATTGTAAAAGACTAAGGATCAATATTCCATTCGTAAATGGAAGAGGTATTAAATTTGTACTGATTCAGTGTGTTTGGTTTGTTTTCAAGGTTAAGATTTAGAGCTATAAGTCCAAAAATGGTTTTTGGCCATGATATATGGTTAACCTGGGGTTTTAATACTTGTAAAGGTGGAGAATGATTTTTGAAGGACTTTGGTTTTGAGGACTCTATTTGGGATTCATTTCCTAAAGTGTTCACTTGCTTTTTGGAAGAAGATGATGAAGATGGTCCTAAAGTGGCAAGTTTTGTTTTGATCTCTTAAATAAAGGGATCAATGAGTTTTTGTGGATTTTCTATCTTAAAGGGTTTAAAAGGATTAAAGACAAGTTGTTTGACTTTTGTAGATTTAGGTTTTGTAATGGTTTTTTGGATAGTAGACTATAAATCTAGTTTTTTTATACAATTCAGTTGAATACCAATGATATAAAGATGAGCATTTGAGAAATTATTTTACTAGACAATCATTTTGAAAAGTTTTTTAAGGAATTGGTTTCTTGAGAGATTTTGTAAAGTGTGGATCAATAGTATTTTGTTAATAGGTGATTTTAGTTTGTCTGAGAGAAGGGTGTTCAAACTCTATGATTTGGTCATCTGGAGTAGTTTATTGTATAAACTTATTACGAGAAGTTATAAGGTTAATAAAGGTTTTAGAAAAAGATGAGTTTTCAAAATGAAATTTTTTGAATACGTATTAAATGTTATTTTAAGATGTATACAATTCAAACCAATTAAAAACATGATGTAAGTTCTTGAAGGAGAAATGAAATTATAAAATTATTTTTGGATTTCATGCCTTTTTTGGAGAAAGTTTTGGAAAAACCACTTTCTTTTTTCAATATTTTGTAATGCATAAAAATCATTATACATAAGAGTTTTGTCAAATTCAAAAACATTTTTTGAAGATTTTTATAAAACATGTAATTCATTTTATATGTTTTTTATGATAGTAGAAGGTGTTGGACAAATTAGGGGTGATTGTTCTTAGGGATTTGTATAAATTGGATAAGATATGTTTGTATAGTAATTTGCTATTTAGAAAGAAATACCTAAAATGTTTAAGGTTGAAAATCTTGAAATTTTTGCAAGTAGGTTTATAGTTAATGGGAGGTTAGAAGTATGTCTTAGGTTAATTATAGAGGAAATGGAATCTTTATCAGTAGATTTAAAACTTGTAGATCTCCTATTAAAGGTTAGGACAACCTTTTCATGTTGGAATTGGTTTATTTTTGAAATTTTTGTACTTGGTTTAAGTTGTTTTAAGGTTGAAGTTTTATTTCTCTTTCAAGGATCCAATTATAAGGAAGGATAATGTCTTTCCATTTGATAGATCTGGGGATAATAGTGTTTGAACTAGATATGTTGGTTTGTAAAAGAAGAGTTTCTCCTTTTTGGGATTGAAATTTGTGTTTGTATGTGATACATAAATCATTATTTTATCAAGGATTTTGTAAATGAATGCAATTGGAATAAAGTCTTCCAGTATATTGTAACTATGAGTTTTTATTTGTAAAATCATACTTTGTAAGATATTTTTATTAGACAAAGACACAATAAGATTTGAATAACAATTAAAAGAAATAAGTTCAAAATAGATACTAGACTTTATCAAAAAAAGAAGAGAATATTGAAAATTCATAAATTTAGTATCCCTAAGGACTATTAGAATGAAGGTATTTAATTTTTTTTTTTTTTGTAAAAGGACTATTTGTACTAGTCTAATATGAATTAATTTATAATAATTGTTTTTGTGATTTTGTAAAAAGTTTTAAGAAAGAAGATAAATAGTTTTAAAAGATTTTGAAAGTTATACATCTCTTTCCTTAGGTTTAATAGTAAAATTGTTTTTGAAAACATTAAATTTGACAATTTTGTAAATTTGATCTTTTTAGACTTTCAAAATTTTCCAATCGTTAATATCTCTATTAAAATGTTTTAAAGTAATCTCCTTGGTATTGTTTATTCTTTGAAATTTAAAGCAATCTAAGGTAGAAGTGTTAAAACAAGAAGTAATTCGACAGAGTATTAGGTTCATATTTGTGAATTGGAGTTTTACACACACTTAAGAATTGAGGTTTTACACAGACTTAAGAATTAAGGCTTAGGCACTTTAATCTTCCTATAATCCATTAGCTCTTAATGGTCACACAATGTCTTAGCAACTCACACACGTCTAACAAACCCCAAATGACCAAAAAGCTTTAGACATAACACATTTGGAAGGAATAATGTGCTTGACACCATAATGTAGATTATGCTTTATACCATAATGCAAAAGTGTATTTTACGCTTCAATAGAAAAATATAAATTAATAAATATGTAAAGTGTACCTTATGTTTCAACGCAATGAAAACAATCGAAATTGGTTCTAATACCAATTAAGGATTTGCAGCTTGTTAAAACACTTTTATCAATAAAATACTTTATATATGCATTAGACTTAGATTTATGTAATATATTAATTTATAATATTTGTTGAGAAATGTTAATTTAAAATAATATAAAAAAAAGATATTGTTAAAAATCATAAAATTAATTAAAAAAATCAAGATATGACTTAAGATATGTTATAAAGTTTATTCTTATTATTTTACAATTTATATTTTAATCTTAATTATTCTAATTTTGTCCTTTATTTAATTTTTTTTAGAATTTTTTAGCTCAATTAGGATTTTAAGATATTATTAATAGGGTAACTTTCAACTTAAATTTAAAGATTCTAATATTGATGTTTATTTGTTTTTTTATTAGCCATTATCTTTTAAGGTTAGAAAATATTAGAAATAGAGTTTTATATGAGTCCTCTATTGAATAAATACCAATTATTAAAGAAAATTCTCTTTTAAGGCTTAGGTATCCATTTTAACAAATGTTAATTTCTTAATACTTCAAACATTATCTTGATTTGATTATAGCCTAAGAACTTATCCATGAATGAAAAAAACATTGACTAACCAATAATGTTGTTTACTAGGATGTTAATATATGGCAAAGAGAAGTTATCTTTAGGACTTGCTCTATTTATGTTCCTATAGTTCACGCACATATAAATCTTGTTGTCTTTTTTTTTAACACTAATACGATGTTAGCTACCCATTTCATATAATTTGCTACTTAAAGAAGGTTTGTGTTTAATTGCTTTTTAACTTTTTTGACTTTTAATAAAACCTTAAGTTTTATTTTCTTGAACTTCTATTGTATGGGTTTGTATTTTGGTCTCAAATAGAGTTTATATACCACTATATTAGTGTTCAAACCTGACATGTCTTAGTATGACCAAGTAAACACATGTATGTATTCTTTAAGCAATTGGATTATGCTTTTACCTACTTTTTTAGGGGAAGTGTTGTGCTAATTTTGAAATCCCATAAATTTTATGTAGGGCCTAAATTAACTAGGTTGACCGTATCTTTCTCAACTATAAATGACCTCTCTTTCTATTTGATTAGTTGTTAAAAGTCTAATGAGATCTCATCTATAAGATCATTTGGGGTTAACATATTAAGGGTACTTTCAGATTTTGTCTCAAGACAAGACAAGCATCAGTTACACTATTAATCTTATTTTTAGGCATCTTAAGTAATAAATACAAGATTAAAGAAAATGAATAGGCATTATTAGAATGATTTATGTATATAAAAGTAAAAAAGAAAATGTTAAAATGACAGTTAAAATGACAAGACTAGGATTATAAGAGCAAGTATATGAGCCTATGTTACTAGCTGACATACGAAAAAAGGCTATCTGTTTTATTGCATAACTACTTTAAATGTTATACGAATTAATAAGTAAAAGGACTTTAGTTTTTATTACTTTGCAAGAAACTTTAGTGACTGAGAAATCTCCTAAGCATGCCAATTGCTCACAAGGGTGTTAGAGTTACATAGTTGGATCTATGGAACTTAAGGTAACTCTTCTTCCTCTTTTTTAGAGATCATGTGGATTGTGCCAAGTTTAATTGTGACTTTGACTAACTTGTTGCATCCATCATTGGATTGATTGATAAATCTTGCACCCTTGAAATAGTGAGTCTAAGAAAGCACAAGCTTATTTATGTTATCTTTTAGGTATCCTTGGGTGATGTCTTCTTGGTTTAGTCGGAATTTGATTCTAAAATGACCTTGTTACCCATTAAGTTGTATTAGGATGGTATCTTAAAGATGTTTTTTGATTCCTTTTCCTTGATAGGAACCTTTTTTCATCATCACTTTGACTCCTTTTAGTAGTGGTTTGAATGAATAAGGTGACATCTTGAGAAATGACTCTTCTAACTAGGGAGTTGTATTTGTAATCTTGAAAGACCAAAAAGCACATTTCAATACTTCTTCAACTACCTCAATATAAGGCATAGGTTTGGAGACAAGTAAATTGTACACTACCTAAACTTTATTTACTTTACTTAATAGATTTAAAGAACATTTCATTATCTTTATTAGTAGCAATTTCCTTAAGATCAAGGTTTTGCCTATTGGATGACTTTGCCCCTTTAGTATTTTTAAGAGATATTTCTTCAACATCATTTGAGATCACAGCTTTCTTTTTCATTTGCATGAGTTTCCATGCATTCTAGAATGTAGCATCTCTCACTTGTAGTGATGCTCCTAACTCCTGTAATATTGAATGTTGCTATAAGTGCTAACTTTGGTGTTGAGGTTGATCATGGGAGTTTACCTAACAACTGTAGTCCTAATAGATTACATTGTCATTCTAATAAAATGTTATAGGAGAAATGGGGTTTGTGTGGTCAAGTGAAATATTTTTGGTGGCATGGAATTTCTTGATGTTGAGAGGGTGGGCATTTATAGCCTGATGCTCTTTACCACACTAATTTCGAGGGAATTAGAAATCAATCCTCAATAATCATTATCCAAGTACTTAATTTAATTTAACACTTTGTGATTAAGAAATGAATTAGTATTGACATTAAACTTCTTCTTAATTTTTGAAAAGTCAATCAATCTTTTATTTCTCAACTCTTGGACTTTATATATAAGGGTTGAACAATTGTCAGTTAAATGTCCAATTTATCCATCATAGTACTTTCACATGGCACTAGTATCATACCAGTTAGGATATGGTGGTTTCAACTATTCCTTGGCTATAACAATAACCATATTCCCTTTGGCCATTTTTTTACATCTTGAGCTTAGAAACACCTTAATCACAAATTTTAGGTAAGATTTCTAGGGAGGAAGCCAATCTTTGGCCCTGAAAATAATGTTTTTTGTTAGTTTTTAAACTAGTTGTGGTAAAGAAAAATGATGGTCGCCACTGGTAGGAAGGCATCGCTAGCCTCAGATTGGCATATAGAGGACATGAACAGATAGATTAATGCCTAAGAAGTTGGTCAATGCCAGTCTCATGCGGCGACAGTGACCAGAGGCAACGCATATGAAAGGGAGAGATGGCGGTGGTGGTGTGGGAGTGCGACTGACAGTTGACCACTGCTTTGATTAGCGCATGTAGGGCATCATTAGATAGATCAGTGCCTGGCAAGTTAACCAGTGCCAGTCTTGTGCAGAGATGGTGACTAGTGGCAATGTGTGCTCTGGCGGCGTGATAACCGACCCTGGGCTTTCTCGTTCATTTGTGCGTTTCTTGACCTCTTTCGATGCGTGACCTTTAGAAATGCGTAGATCAACACTAGAGGACTCTAGCGATGGTGGTCACGGTGTCTTCTGCTGATGTTGGTAGCAATACCGATAAATCTTCAAAAGGTAGAATACTTGCTTTGGGGTACTTTCCCCACCTCTTAGGTCACTATTGCGTTTTTTTGTTGTTATTTTTTTTTTTACTTTTTTTTTTTTGGTGGTATTCTTTAAGAGATGAGCGAGACGCCAAATTAGAGTAAATCTTGCTTTCCTCAGTCAGAAATATAGCCTATTTTTTCTTTATTAATTGCAAATTGATATTTCTTCATTGTCGTATTTTGATTAAGATAATTTGTCACAACTTGAAGATCAGCTTGAGACTTTGGAATTACGCTCCACCATTTAATACTGATATTTTTTTCTACCCTTCTAGGATATATTTGCTCGTAAGGCTCTATAACTGTGTAATTCTAGCCTACGATCCCAGGGAGTTTCAATAAAATTGAAAATCTGCAGCTCAAGGGGGTGTCAAGTTTAACATGGTAAACAGGAGTCTTTTTAGTAACCTGAGAAGTAGACGCTTGCGAAGAAGGGGATTTTGGAAGGTTTGCACGTTTGGAGATAATAGTCTGGTGGCTTAGGTGCAGTTTATGGTCTTTAGCTGAAGTGCTTGTTGGTGATTTTTTGGATTAACATTCTCAGTAACATCCATAGGTGTAAGTGTTAGCAATTTTGCCGAGGTTGAATATCTGTAAGCAACACTTGAACTGGAATTTGATGTCCTAAAAGATTCTCCAGTAACACGCTCCCTACCACTCATCTTAATAACTTTTTCTTGTGAGTAATTCTTGAGAAAGAAAATCCAGTAAGCAGTTTTGATTTTCCCTTTAAATGTTTAATGTTAAAATTGGAAAGTAGTGCTTGTCATCGAGTAAAAAAGTGTTTAGAAACCAAATTTTTAACATTTGTTTCTAAATTAAGCCTTGTAGGTTGGCAATCAATTCGTAGTAAAAGCTTTTTATTGAATAAATGATCCTGATAAACCATAATATATAAAACTATGCTAAAAATTTCTTTTTTAGTAGTTAAATAATGTAATTGGGGACCTTGCCAAATTCCATATTAGTATCTTATCACAAATTCTTTATCCGCTACTCTCTATTTTAATATTCCTTCGTAACTTATTAGCTTTTATAATTAAAAATGCATTAGAATCAAGAATTCCTAAACATGGTAATATTTTAACTATTGATTTTATTTTCATAATAATTTCAATTATTTATTTATTCCATTATAGGGCATTTTTCTTAAGTCTTTTATACAATGGTAAATGTATAATTCTTAGATTACGTATAAAATCTGCTATATAATTCAAGCAACTTAAAAATTTTTATACTTAATTTTTATCTTTTAATTTATTAGGGAATTTACTAGCAAATTCTATAAATCTATTTATTGGAGCAATTGTTCTGTATTAAATATTATACCCTAAAAACATGATTTTTGTCTGTCCTAATTCCAATTTTCTTATAACAACTACTAGTCCGTTATTCTTAATTATATATATATATATATATATATATATATATTATTTTTTATTTTTATTTTTGTAAATACTTAGAACGATTTTTATGGATTTTAAAAATATCAAAACATCATCAATATATATTATGGTAAATTTAATATAAAGATTAAAAATTCTATTCATAATATTTTAAAATTTTGATAGAATATTATGTTCTATTTGTAATGTTTGAATGAGACTATAAAGGTAGTTTTATATTTATTTTCTTCATGTATTTGTATTTGCCAAAATCTGAATTTTAAATCAAATTTTAAAAATGAAGTTGCTCCATATAATCTTTTTATTAAGTCCTTTTTATTCAATATTGGATATCCAATCTATTCTAATACTTTATTTAAATATTTGTAGTTTATTAATTATATAGGAGCTCTTATTTCTCTTTCAATTTAATTATTTACATACAGAGTGAAACATGACTATGGATATTTACTAGATCTTATAATCCCTTTTTTAGTAAATTATTAATTCTTTTTTATAATAATTTAGTAATCTTTTTTTTTTTTTTCATTTTCATTAGTCTATCTTTTGTTGGTATATTTTTCTCATTGAAATTGTTTACATAAGATAGTCGTATAACATGTTTCTTTTGATTCCAAAAGGTAGTAGGAAAATTAGGACATACTTCTTCTTTAAATTTATTAAATTCTTGTATAATTAATTTATAAATTTTTTCTCTTTTGTATTAATATTAACTATTTAAATATATATTTATTTTTAATGTGTTCTTTTAATCATCTTGAGTTTATAGATAAATCCGAAACATATTTCTTTATTAGCAATTTTTGTTATTATTTCTTCGGAATTAACTTTAAAAGGATATATTTGAGTTAGAAAGAATATTCCTAATATCAATGTTGACTTAAATCTTTAACCAAGATAGACGTGTTTTTAAAATATATACCTTTCTTACATATATGTGCTGCATACAACTTATAATTTATTTGTGATTTTTCATTAGTAGCAATTCTTAATATTTGTATAGTTTTTTCATAGTATTTACTTGGAGTAATGCATTCTTGTATATAATTGAGTCATTTAATGCTATTAAAGACATATGATATTCATCATTTATTATTAATTCTACCTTTGTATACTATTTTTGAAACTCTATTCTATTTATAACATATAAGAAATCAACTTGAGATATATTATTCTCAAAATCTTTTAAACTTAATTTAGACTCTTTATCTTTAACTCCAATTTTTGCTTTATGAATTTAATTTCAATTTTTAATATTTTTATTTCAACCTTTTAATTTCTAATTTCCTATTGTACATTTTTATAGTAATATTATTATTTTCATTGGTAAATCTTGAATATGATTTTTTGATATAATCTAGTTCTTTATTTTCTATTAATAAATCTTTAAGTTTTAATAAATATTTTCTTTTGCATCTCTATCTTTTATTTTGTCTATTATTTCTATTAGTAACTCTTTATCTTTAGTTATTACATTTATATGTCCATGTTTTGTAAATATCTTCATCCCATCTTTACTATTTGAATCACTATAATAAGAGGTTGAAGGATCATTTAATTCCATCACTTCTTCCTTATTAGTTTCAATTAAATTTTCATTTATTTTTGTTAGTTTTTAAAATAGATTAAGTATCTTATTTTTCATTATATCTTCTACTTCTAAAGCTTCTACTTTCTTTTTAAATTTACATTGAGTTTTGTAATAGTTTACTTGCCTACATTTATAACACACTATTTCTTTTTTATTTTTTTGACAATTATTTTTTCTTCCTTTAGTTTTATTAATTTTAGGATAAGATTTATTATTTGAATAACTTTTATTTTGATAATTTCTATTCCTAAAATTTTTTACCCTTTCTTCTTAGCCTCAAAGGGAGCCATTATTATTTTGTATATGTATTGAGAATAGAATGATCTTAATTTTTTTTCTTCCTAAATGTACATCCTTTTTCATTTTAGCTTTTAACTTCATATCGATACATAATTACAATCTCTCATTATTAATATAAGTAATTAAATCCTCATATGTTAGAGTATTATATGGTATATTTCCATTATATATCGTTTTAATTCTTACTCTAACTTTTTTCACAAATAATTTAGGTAACCAAGGAATAAATATTTTTTTTTTTCCAAAACGAATAATTACTATCACAACATGTAAAAACTTTCATTATAAACCTATCTTTATACCATTTGAAATTCTATAAAATGATGAGTTAAACGAAGGAGTATTTTATAAGATTCTTTTTTGAAATTGATTAAAGTTTCCAATAAAATGTTTTAATGATATAAAAACTAAAGTATTAGTAGCATCTGTTATAGTTTCAATCTTTACTTGAACTTGAGAGGTTCCTTCTATAGTTATATTCTATGTTTTAATTTTTGTTGCATTTAGCACATCATCTCTTTGTTTTTGAGTAAGATAATAATTCCAGCATCCATATAACATTTTAGATAATCTTGCTATTAAGTTTTTTATCATAGCTTTATTTGAATTTCCTTAAACTTGATAAGTAACTACTATCATAAGCATTTGCTGAATGACTAATTCAATATGGTGTTCATTTAATCCATTAAGATTCCATTCATAAATACTAGTTCTATCAAAATTTACTAAAGTCTTAATTTTTTTTTTTTGTACTTACTATATTAGGAAATGATGGTTTTGGATAAAAAGTGTTTTACTTTTGGTCTTTTACTATTTCTCTTTTACTGTTACATGTTTGTTTATACTTACCTTTTCTTCAAACTAATTTCATAATGTATCTAATTCAGCTTCACTTTGTTGTGTTAATACATGTATTTCATTTTTCTTTAGATAAGATATTTGCAATAACCTTAATTTTTTGGTTATAGTTTTTAATAAATCATCTGATTTTGATTTTGATTTTATTTTGCTTTCAAGAGAAATTTTTATAGGAACAAATAGGGGTTTAGATGTTAGCTTTTGTTTATCAATAGGTTTTTCTTTCTTTTTTTTTTTGGTTGATTATTTTCAAGAGTTTGTATTTGATTAGTTATTATATTTAACATTTTTGTTAGTATAATTATTTTAATTTTTTTTATTTTTAATATCTTTCTGAGTGATAATTGTAGAATTTAGATCCATTTCAAAAATTTTAAAAGGCATTGCAATAACTTTCTTATTTGCATAAGTAAATTTATAGTCTTCAATCAGAGGGTATAAGAACATGAAATTTGGGATATAAAGACTAGTATAATTGAATTTCAAAGAATCATATTTAATGTTAGAACTAGTGAAAAAGATGAAAAACTAATTAGAAAACATTATCATAGAGTAATGCCCTATAAAACTAGAGCTAGAAAAATAGTTAATTATATTAAATCTCTTAAATAAGAACTAAATTGGTGGGAAGATAAAATATACACAATGAATAAAGCATATACAATAATGTGTAGACAAAAGATTAAAATAGTATTATTAAAATTATATTAGGTAAAAGTAAAACTTAATATTGTTCTTATATAATAAAGAATGTTTAAGATTATCTTATTGAAAATTAGTTTATTTAGTCAAGTTTTTAGATTCATAATAGAAATCTTTAAGGTAGCATTGGTTAGCCTTAAAACTGTTGGTTAGCCTAAAAAATGAGTGGAAGGGTGTTTTTAAAAGGTTGTTCTATTACCAATAGAAGAGTTTTAGAACTTAAAACTAGAAGTAATGTCTAGATTAACTCAATCTTTAAGTATGATAACCTTAACTTCTCTTAATAATAATGAAAAACTAGATATAATAAATTATAATAGAAAAACTTTACAAATAGTGAAAATAAAACAAAAATTACAAAATTTAAATATACCTAAAGAATCAAAGAAAAATGTATACAAGAAAAAAAACACTTGATAATTTCTTTAGCAATTATATTATAAATACAATAGAAAAGACTTATTATGTTAATCTAAATGTTTAAAAGGATAGTCATATGCTAGAAGAAATAGAGATTTACAAATCAACTTATCAATTTTTGCATATAGACTTAGCTCAAGTTGTTATGAAACCTTTACATAGAAATATGCCTAAGAGATGAAAGAATGTTAAATTTTACTAACTCTCTACATACTATTTTTGAATCAAACTTAGTTAATAGTCTAGTTTATTTTAATTGTTACCCAAATTATTTTGTATCTTTGTTTGATCAAAATATAAACAAAGATTTATTCTTAAATTTAGCTATATCATAAAACATGTTACCAAGATCATGAAACATAACTTTAATATATATAATTTATTATAAGGTCTTATTTTCAATACTTAAACCAAATGCTATAAATAAAACACCTAAAGGTCAAACTTTGTTAATATAAAGGTTTCGTTTATTTAAGCTAATTATTTCCTTACTTCTGACATAATTAGCTTAAATTGTTCAAGATAATAAAGGAAATGTAAAATAGTATTTCCTACTTAAAGAAGACAACATGTTAATATATCATAAGTATGAAATTCTACTAGTGATATACCTTTTAGTTCAAAAATGAATTTTGTAAGAGTAGATTTTTAACAAAACTAAACCTTAAACTTATTATAAAAAATAAAAATCTATTTATTTCACTTATACATAGTAATATGTAGTTTTCAAATCAATTAAACATAATTAAAAATGATAATTTTACACTAAACATATGAAATTGTTGAAAATATTAATCCAAGAAAAATATTATAAAACTTTAAATCAGTTGAAAATACATATGAAATTGTTTAAATAGTTTGGAATTTATGAATATCAATTTAAAAATATATAAATGTTATTAAAAGTCCTTAATAAGTTTGAAAAAATATTTAGAAATGAAACTATTACTTTTATCCATCCACTTATGGAAGAGATTAAATATCCTTTTTGTAATAAAGAGGTTATTGACAATGAAGATTGAATAGAAATTTGTATAAAACATGGATGTATCAATGTAATTACTAAAAATGGAGAATTATTAATAGAAATAATAGATAAAATAGAAGATAAAGATGTTAAAAGAGAATACTTATTAAAATTAAAGGATTTACTAATGGAAAATAAAATAGCATAGGATAAAGAACTTTATTATATCGGAAATATATATCTAAATTAACTTAAGATAAAGAAAAAATAAATATACGAGACTTACAACAAGAAATGAAAAATTAAAAAGTTGAAATTGAAGTATTAAAAATAAAAATAAAGATCAAATTGTTAAAGCAAAAAATTTGAGAAGAAGAAAAACCTAAAGCAAGTATAAAGGATTATAATTTATCACAAACATATTATTTAAATGTTGCAAATAAAATAAAATTTTAAAAATAGTATACAAAAGTATAATTAATAATAAATGATGAATATCATATATCTTTAATAGTTTTGATTGACTCAAAAGTTAATAATGATTATACCTAAGAAGAAATTATTCCTAGTAAATATTATGAGAAAACTAAACAAACTTTAAGATGCATTAATGATGAAAAGTTAAAAATAGATTATAAATTGTTTGTTGCACACATTTGTAAAAAGGGTATATGTTTTAAAAATACCTTTATTTTAGTTAAAGACTTAAGCCAATCTTTAGTTTTAGGAAAACCATTGTTGTGATGAGCTCTTGGTAAGGGGAGTTTGGCGAATGTAGAGGAGGGAGTAGTGTTTGGCATCTTATTGGGGTATTAGAGGCATCTAAGGGTGTGTTGTCATGCGTGTATGTTAATTTTAGAGTTATTACTAACTAGTTTAGGTGCAATTGGAATACTATCAATGACACAATCTAGTTTATTAGGATTTTTTAGGGTCTAGAAGTATAGTTACGTTTGGTAGGGACTATGACCAACTGAAATGTTTGTTATTAAGTCCTAGATTCCCTTTGTTTGTCCTTGATGTCCTTAATGCCTTTTATTATTGATTCCTTTTGCTTGTGCATGATTCCTTTTAATAATATCAATTGGTGGGGCTTTAATTCTTCTTGTGTTCATGCTTTTGGTTTGATGATAAAGTTGTCTAATCAAGTCAAAGTCATATTCAAGATCCTTATTGTCACAATAATTACCATCTAGCTAAGAGTCTTTATCAGATATTTGTGATAAAGTTATTTTCAATTTTTCTTTATACTCCTGAGGAGAAAAGTAAGAAGCCATATTTGTGTAGATTTTTCTTTTTTTAGTTAAAAATATGATATTTTTTTTTATTGGTTTCAATTTTGATTCCAAAAGAATTTTGGTTTAAATAATTAGTCACAACTTTCAAATATGCTTGTTTATCTAGCAGTCTATCCCACCATTTGGTACTGATTTTTCTTTCTAATTTTTTGGGGTAAATGGCTCCGTAGGTTCAATAACCTTATAATTTCAACTCATAATTTATGGAATTTTGAATAATATAGAAAATCTACAGGTTAAAAGATCATCACCTAAAACTATATTTGAAAATGGGAGTAACTAAATTTGTTAGATTATAGGAAAATTTCTTCATAAGTACCAAAATATTTCCACCAGTCATAAAATCAATTAGGAAATAATTAATTCAAATTATAGTGGAAATGAATAAACCAAGAATGGTTCTAATATCATAGTAATAGAAAGTTGGTCCAAGCTATTATAAAATCTTGAAAATTATAAACAAGAGGGGGATATTGTTAAGGAAGTTTTCTATAATGAAAATAAATAAGTTCATTAATTTTTGAATAAGTATTCTTATCCAGTTTTGAATTGTTAAAATTCTTAAAACCTTGACTTTTGAATAAGAAATTCAATCAAGGTCCTTTTTGTTCATGACATGAAAAATTCATATTAATTTTGTATCTATGAGTATATACTTATAAAATCGTCTAATTTTTTGTTTATCTTTATGATAAATATGAGAATTATAAGAAAAGTTACTAAAAAGAATTTGTTTAAAATCTAGAGCATATTAAGGATTAAATTGTTTTTTTTTTTTTCTAACAAGCAAATGGGTATGGCTTCAAGTTTAACAAAGTATATAAAGGGACTCTTTTTTTTTTTTATTTATTTTGATAAGAAGTTGACGAAGAAGAGGGTGATTTTGATAGGATTAATGTATTGGGAGATGAGCGTTTTGTAGTGACAATAGTAGGAGAAGCTTGAGGTCTTTTTTGAGCACGCCCTTACCTTTTCTTCACACCTTATTACATAACTAAAGGAGATGGATTTAAGAGTTTGTTAAGTCAAGATGACATCAAGACTCTCAATCATATGATAATTACTACAATAATAAGGATCTTGAATATGACTCTAACTTGATTAGACAACTTTATCATTAAACCAAAAGCATGAAGACAGGAAGAATCAAGGTCCCACCAATTGAAATTATTGAAAGGAATCATGGTCAACTAGAAAGAATCAATAACAAAAGGTATCAAAAGACAGACAGAGGGAATCCAGAACCACTTGTCTAGTAAACCACGTAATGAAAAGAAACTATTTTCATAAATAACATGTAAAAGACATTGGTTTTTATTTTGAAATCTTTCTTCAACTCATGACCTAAATATAAAATAAAGGTATAAAACAAAATATGTAATACAAAATTATGAAATCTTTCAATATTTAATTGAAATAAATAATTTACAAAAATTTAGAATAAATTTTTTTGGAAGATTAAAGTTTGAACACATATTGAACGTTTAACTTTGACTACTCAACTTTATTTTTTACAAGGTAAGGATTTGAAAAAAAGTGCTTTTGGAACATTCTTTTACCTTCTCTTCACACCTTCTTCGATAACCAAAGGGAGATAGATTTAAGAGTTTGTTAAATGCAAATAACTTCACTTGCACTTTTTGATCAATTTTGACAAACAGTTGCTCTCTTTTTATTTTTCTCTTTAACGAAACAAGACCTTTTGTTGTTATTGCAACGACATCATCAAATTTTATTTTTTTTTTCTTTTTGGATTAGAATAATTGTGCTGTGTTTGTTTTTCTCACTCAACTTAGAGCTAACTAATAAAAAGTTAAATGAAAAGTTGAATTTGGACAATGAAATTTACAATTTTATATTTTGTCATTTCACTGGACTGCATCATTTTTCCATTAAAATTATCTGCTTTTGTAATCTTTCTAATTTTCTTTTGAGTTAAAATTTTCAATCCTTTAGAAAAAGCACTCACATTTAGAAACCGCGCATCACAGACTAAGAAACTATTGTATTTATGAAATCAGAAGCAAGGCTTATTGGGGTGAACTTAAGCTGAAATTGAACTCAGAGAAAAGAAAAAAAAAAGAAAAAGAAAAACAACAAAAACAAAAAACAAGAAGAAGAAAAATCGGCATTCAGCTTCTGTGATGAAACTAAGTGCAATCAAAATTCACACATAATTCAATCAAAAGTTGTAATGTCCTACGCATTACCTATATTATTAGTAAAGACCAAAAATTAATTACCATCAACTTAAAATTTTTATAATTGGTACAAAAAAACAAAAAATTCAGGCTTTTCCTTTTCAAGAAATGGCGACATGCAAAAAAAAAAAAAAGAAAGAAATTAAAAAAAAAAAACAAATGACAACGTAGCATATTATGATTTCAGCATTTGCCTGCTCAAAAATTGTTCAATAATATTCTTGACATCACAAGGGTGGCTACTCGACAGCAACAATTTGGGATAACAATTTAAAAGCTAACTCAAAAAAGTTAATGGTCCACCGCAAGCATATGCCCACATATGCTTTTACTCAAATAGTCTAAACATAAATGGGTTCTTTACAAATTTGACTGAAAAAGGTCAAATACCTGCCTTCTTACAAAAAAAATAAAAATAAAAATAAAAATAAAATAAAAAAGGGTTTTAATGGTAAGAACAATAGAATACTAAATTTGCTGTCCTACCCACCAGACGCTGTCACATTCCTCGTAGCTGATGTCTACACATCCGCATGTAAATCTAATTTCCTCCCCCTATGGCTATGGCATGCTTGAGAGAGACTAACATGAGAGATAATCAAACGACATCAGACGAACTTCTCTCGTTCAGGCTTTTGGAGAACCCAAAATAAACACACCCAAATAGCCTCCCGTGTCTTCTGTATACTTTGCACCTAAATTCTGCATTTACCTCTGGGCAGTTGTAGGTGGCATGGGATATGCCATGGGTCCAACGTTCATTGGTGCACTAGGAACTACGGCTCCAGGCAGTGCTCCTGGCATTGGGGCTTGGACACCATAAGCCATGTGAGCAGGTGCAGAAAGACTCACGGGAGTGCCAACTGCCGAGACAAGTGGACCTCCTATTGGTTGGCCCATGGTTGGAGCCCCGTAGACCCCGACTCCCGGGGGGCCAACTAGATGTTGAGGGACTTGATTCGATGCTTTGCCGGTAGATCCCCCTGCAGCAGAACCATTTGTTTGACCTGTTATTGGTCCTTGCGATGAAGAGACGCCCCCCCCATTGTGGACACTGGTAATATCATGAATGCTGGAGCGCCTCCTATCTTTGTTCATCGAGTTCAGACGAATGAAATACTTCTGTGCATGACTGGCCACTTGCGTGGGTGTCCTCGTCACCACAAAGTTCCTGGATATGCTTCGCCAATCGCCTTTTCCGTACTTTTCCAAACCAAGAAGAAATAATCTGTTTGCCATGGAATGCGGAGATTAATACTACCAAAAATGTACAATGCAACGAACGAGGGCGAAAAATCAAAAGACAAGGAACAGCGAGAATGGAAAACACTTCGGGCGCATATGCATCGCCCACATGAATACTCTACTAAGCAGCTGGACCAAACGATTCCACTGTATGATCACTTACCCAGCAGTTTCAAATATAGCATGTCTGCATGTATACATAATCTGAAGAGGAAAACTCTTTACATGCAAACAAATCCTACAAAAGCGTGTGTGGTATCTACACATTTTCTCCCTGTACAGCGTGCCCTGCGATTCTGTGAAGGCCTTTAATAACAATGTGACCTGTGATGTCTCAATAGCACAGTAATGCCCTTAATATGCATAAATCTTAGGGAACAACCCGCAACTGCTCACAAAAGAACATGTTATGTTCTACAGTAATTTGTACACAAAAGAGCATCAGATGTTTTGTGAACAAATATGGCATTGATAGCATACGATGTCTCCAACTCATAAGAGAACACATGAGAGAGAGAGAGAGAGGAGGCAGGGAGTCTGATGGGTTTATATTGTTCCAAAATCAGAAAGCCACTTGTCTATGCAGTGTTGGTTGGGTCTATGAGAGTCACTTTACATTATTGCGATCTATTACCAGAATTTGACATGAATTTCCAATTCTGAAAATGGAAAGAAGGGGAGCATTAAGGGTAAGAAATGAATCTCAGAAGCAGAATAATTGTCAGCTAGTCCTGGGCATGGAAGAGTGGCACAGAAAAAGCTCTGCAGAATTGTGATGTGGCAGAAGATATGGCCGTCAAATTCTCACAATGGAAAAGAGACGTGTGCTAGCAATGGCCTTTGTACTCTGACAACGTTAGTTACTGATCCTGTAGAGTTATGTTCGTACTTAATTTTGCATCAAAAGGAAGTAAATTTACACCATAATGGACACCACTTCAGAATCTAAAGACTGTACTATTTTGTAACCTATGGTTTAAATTAAATTGCACATAAGGCTCTTCCCATTTTGGTTGCTATCTACAACTTTTAATGATGATTCATCCAAAATAATCTATATCAAAGATGGATTAACTGCCGTACTACATCCCTGGTAGATATCTATACTCGATAAAGCATACAACTTGGGGAAATAGATGACTGAATCTAGTTTCACGAAGACAAAAGAACTAGAGAAAACCGAGTAGTCCAAAGAAATGCTCTCCAGCCATAACAACAGATAATGGGAATAACTAGAAAAGCAAGCTATTATACCTTGAGAAATAGATGACTGAACCTAGCTTCAAGAAGACAAAAGAACTAGAGAAAAACAGGCAGTCGTCCAAAGAAATGCTTTCCAGCCATAACAATAGATAATAGGAATAATTAGAAGAGCAAGCTATTATAAGTTTTAAAGCTTCGCAGAGAGGAGGGGGTGGAGGGGAAAACAAGACAAGAATAGCTCCTCATAAAACAAATCAAGCTCTTTTAACTCCATGATTACAGAGGCAATCTCACCAAACTGCAAATAAGAATTTTACTTTCAAACATTAACAAAATGGAATATGAAATTCTTATCTCGACCCTTCTAACTGAAAGATATTCGGTTCTTGCAATCAAGCTAGCTATTTTGATAAAATCAGCACAATCTATAAAGAGACGAAAGTTTGAAAATTCATACACGGGCTTTTTCCAGATAAAGTAAGCATTAAATGTAGAATATACAAATGAGACAACAGAGCCACTGTCAAAGAGATCCACAAGCTACTGAATTTGATGCAGAGGCTACCGCATAGGATTTTATCAACTGTAGACAGGCCAATGGAGACCTTGTGCATACATTTGTACTACATCAAGACTTAAAGAATACAATGGCCTGTTTTAAGCAACTGGGAAAAAGGACTCAACATTCAATGATTTGCTTTACATCTAAACACAAGAATGAAAATGGCAACTCTGCAAGCAAAAAATATCATCACCGAGAACATTAAGGATTTGTAAGCTGGACTGCAAAGGAGCAATTTCCTAGAAGCAATGCTGATGTGGAAATTTAGAATACCCATCACGTGTGCAAATACAGTTGGGATAACTTAGTTACCAATTTTCCATAAGAGATCTTTCTTTGATTGATAAAATAAATCTGCATGAGAGCTTTCTAAAACTACTTTCAGTTCTTGCCACCCTTCAGCCTTAAATCTTAAGAACAGATACGGGAGCCCAGAGCCCCTACATGATTTTTGAGATTTATCTTCCCAACAGATCTGTCACTTCTCTAAATTTGTTTCCACGTAAACTGCAACAGAACAGAAATTAAGAACAACAATATCGACAAGGCTTTAGTTCCAAATTTAATCGAGATAGATTGCATGAAATTTTTCTCGTCAATCTATTATATTATGCACTAAATTAGGTGTGAAATCTAATTTTTATAAATCCTTCCTGACTAGAAATTCCCAAGTCAGCCTAGTTCTTCTTCTCCCTCTCCTCTCGCCATCTACCTGGGATCGATCGCTCCTCTTGACCAGAGCATTTCTTGGTCTATGTCGGATATGTCCACATTAGCGCAAATGTCACTCCCTCGATTCATTTAAAAAACACCAAATTCATAGAGCAAATGAGGGCTGTTACAGCCTTTTAAATTTTAAATGCCTTAGACATGCAAAATCTGCAAGGATTCCACCAACCAAAATTTGTGGGGATACTAAAATTTCTTTTCTAACTGCATCGACCAGTTTTTGTTTTCAAACTGAAATCCATGTCTCTGGTTTGGGTTATGAAACATGGCATTTGAAAAATACACGATGTCAGTGGTACACACAAAAAAAAATTAGTAAAAAGTGAGTATGCATAAGTCAGCAGAAAATACTAGAATCTCTAATCACTCCCACGATTTTTTCCCCAGATTATTCTTACCACCAAAATAGGATGTCATCACCTCAATAGCCAATGTTTGGCAGATAATCATTTTTCACATTTATGTCAACCGTTAATGCTTTAACAGTCTATCAGTTCTGCTTCAATTCCTCCCTTGCTTTTGTTGAAATACTCTTGATCAAACTTGATTTATCATGAAGATGACAACGTCGAAAGGACTATTGCAGAGAGGTTTTCCTAAAGCAATATAATTAAATAAAACATCAAACAGAGTGCAAAACATGTTGAAGGTGATTACTCGCATATGACAGCCAGCCACAAAGCATCTCATGCCTGGTTCAGCAATAGATTACTCACATATGGCCAACTGGAGTTTTGTCCATTCTCTCCATTTTAGCAACTTAACATGATTGTGGAGTCTATTGAACGTTTTAGCACAAAAAGAGATAAAAGATCCATATAAGACATGTTAACCAGATGAGAAATTAAACTCTTTCGTTTCCAAACAAGCACCTGACTAGTAAATGGCACCATGCATTCGAAAGTAGAATTCTCTAAAAGCCATAAGTAGGACCATTTGTTACCCAGCCCTCAGCAGCTTTGACTGCAGAGTCGAAGTAGCAATAATTTGAAGAAAGCAAACAAAAAAAACTGATACCAGAAAACAATCAAAAGTATGTAATGAGAATAGATTAATTTGACAGAAGTCTGTTTTAGTAAAGTTAAAAACCATACAAAAGCAAACTGGAGATTGCAGAGAAGATCCAGAAACAGTTTCGCATAATGAATGTAACTTCACCCAGAAAAGTGCAATAAACAAACAACAGGAGGAAAGAGAGGACACTAGAGAAATATAACTGTAAGAAATCATTAGCTTACCCAAAAATTTAGGATTCTCAGCAGAGGCAACCAGTGAATCTAAATAGCACGGAAAAGGAAAAAGACAATAAACCAAGAATGATAATAATTACCTATGCTCATCCTCCGTCCAGGCAATACCCTTCCGGCGCTCCTGATCTGACCTTGAAGACTTACTTCCATGATTAGACTCACTGTTATGATGCCCCAGGTGACCACCTTTCTTACCAGTTCCTTCATCACCAGCATGGCTCGTTGAACCGTCTGAAGAAGAGCTATAGCAAGGCAGAGGCACACAGCCAGACTCAATCTGGTTAACATCCTCAACCAGGAGATCATAGTGATATTTAACCTCTTCTAGAGTTTTCTCGGGTACATCAGACGCAATTTTCTCCCAACGATCCGAAGCATCCTCGGGATGAGTTGCAAGGGCAATTTCGAATGCCTTGTCCTGCTCTCTAGTCCACACAGAACTATAGTCCACTTCATCTACAGTCATCTAGCCTTGCTTGAACCCGTTATCCAGACTATCACTCACGAGAAGGAGGAGAGAGAAGACCTATCAAAATTCTCTAGACCCTATGCCACCAGCAGGGCCAATCTCCAAAGTTGCAATAGTTATTGGATCTGAATTATTTCCAAATTTGATAACAATAGCAACTGAGCTGATGGTAGACGGGAATGATGGCAAAGCAAGATGTGTCAGGCTACAGAGAAAAGCAAGAAGCGAGAACAAACAGAGCCCAGAAAGGGCAAGGAAGGCGAAGCAGAGATAGCCTCCAACAAAAATCACAAAACCCAGGTGGAGTATGTGTAGAATTCAACGATGATTTCCTCCACTAATAAAAAAACTGGACTCTTGTGAATTGCTGACCTATTGCGGTACGAAAAGGCAACAAAAGTTCAGTTAGCCCATGAGAAATATCTGAAAGCCATTATATCAAAGATGCAATAAATGGCTGCTTAAAGTCTATAGAAAATACAACCGGAATTCAATGCGGCGGTCAATTTTAACGGTAAAAATGCCAATCAGGGTTTTGGACAGCGAGACATGAAAGAGACAATGAACAAACCATTAAAAGAATAAAAACCTAAAGGAACAAAAACAGTATTTACAACGCCATTTCTAACTCCAACAAGTACCCAGTTAACCATTAGTCCCTTTGATAACAACAGTTTTGACAGCACAGGTCCACAAAGGCTTATGGTGCTAAAACCCTCAATGGCTGTTATACTCTACTTTACAGCATAAACCGACGCCAGAAGATTGAAGTTCTGGAGAAAGACTAGGGAAGATTTAATTCTAACTCCTTCAAATCCCAACAAAATATGGAAACATGAAGACTCCACAGGCCATCCCTCCGTTTTTTTTTTTTTTTTTTTCTGGCTGCCAATCCAACCGGAAAGAAAAAGAGGAATTACCATAAATCCTGCACACACCGCCCAGTTGCCATATATCCAAACTCCTTAAGTACAATGAAAAGAAATTCAAATCAGAAGAATAAAGGAAAAAATAAGAAAAGCAATATGAAAAATTTCGAATCCTTCCGCTCAAGATTTTCAATCCTGGAGGTAACCCCACCCAGCTGCGAAACAAACAACTAATACATTGGACACAAACAATAGATGGTAGAAACCCACTTGGAGATACCTGGTGATAGACAAACATTTCACTGGAAATAGACAACAGTGACCCAAGTTTTTTGCACATCTTATCTAAGATATTAAAAAGGTTCTTAATTTTAGACCCATCCCTTTTCACTGTCAAAACACAGTTACTTTGCAAAACGCCATAAACCGAAAGATTACCAACCATTACAACTCATAGTACCCAACACAGATTTTGACACTTTAACCAACACTCAAAAAAAAACAAAAAAAGTACAAAAGAAAATTTACCTTTAAAGGTATTAGTACAGTTGTTTGACGCAATTAAAAACAACTTGGCCTTGACCGTGCAAAACCAACAGTACAAATAAAAGAAAAAAGTACAAAAAGAAAGAGGGCTTCTGACATGGTCGAAAAGTGGGGGAGGAATTTACAAGAGGCAGCCATTGGAGATGATGAATGATATTGATGGGTTATCCTGACAAAAATCAACGAAGGAGGTAGTATCATGTCATGAGCGGGGAGGATGACTCAATTGGTCCGGTCTCCATCCCCAACAACAACAACAACAAATACGACTCCCGGTTTGCACACATAAAAGCAGCTAAGGATCGAAAAAGGCTCGACCCCAAGTTGCGACACACTGCAATCTGCATTACCCATTAATATCTGACAAGATACTGCAATCTACATTTCCCATTAATATCTGACAAGATAATAACCTCCACGCACACACACACACACATATATATAGAGAGAGAGGGAGAGAGAGAGGGAGAGAGAGAGATAGCAACAAAAAACAAACAAAAGGAAGCAAGACTCATTTAAGAGGAACACAACTAACGGGTTCTCTCTCTCTCTTTCCATCCAAACAGACAAAAAGCAAAATTAATTGTCATCAAGTACATGAGAATGAGATAACCACGATTAGTTTCCCAATAAGTCTTTGTCTATTATCTCTCTCTCTCTCTCTCTCTCTCTATATATAATATAATATAATATAATATATAATATATACAGCAAATGTGTTTTGTGTCTGTACATGGGCTTGCGAATGATCACCTTTTCTTCTTTTCTTCTTCTTTTTTCTCTGTCTGTGTGTGTGTGTGTGTGTTTTTTTTTTCTTTCTTTTTTTTTCTTTTTTTTTGTCTCAGGTTCTGCCGCGAGCAAAGTTTGGATCTTTGATTGGTGGGCGCTGCCTTTTCCTTCAGTTTCTAAGCCTGTCTGTGTTAGCATTTCACTTTCACCAACAAGAGTCAAGCACCAGTGTGTCTACGTGCGTGTGTGTGTGTATATATATATATATATATATATATAAATTTAGGTAAAAATAAATATAATAGATGCGGAAAAAAGGTTTTATATTATATTACACTAATTAACATCTATATAACCTACAATATAAAAATATAGTACAAAATATTTTTATATCTTCCTAAATTTATCAAATTTGTATCCACTTATATTTCCGTTGGATTGATTAGGTACAGTCACTCATTTTGGGGATGAAATGATTTTTTTTTTTTTTTAAAAAGTTAATTTATAAATGTCTTGGTTGGCCTTTTCAAAAGACGTAAGTTATGCATTAGACTTGTTATGCAACAAAAATGTGCCTACCAAAAAGAGCTTTTCCGTTTTAGAGTTGTCTTTTTATTTTTGTTATTTATTTTTCTTTTTTTATTATTAATAGAATACGAATTTCATAACGAGGGATGTTCCTACTTCTTCACGATAGGCCTCCCGAGGAACAACTTTCCAACAACATTCGCCCGAATACAATGGAGATAAACTTTTGGAACATTATTAGGCAGTAATATCTATATAATTGAAGTAGTAAAATAATAAAATTAATTTTTTAAATATAACTGATTTACATTTTCTATTATTTTTATGTTAGTTTTCAAGTGTTACCATCTACCCTTTTTCAAAATCTTACACTAGAAAGAATTAAGAAAAGATTTTACATTAGAAAGAATCAAGAGAGTGAGCCATCTTCGATGTAAAAATTTGCAACTCAGAAGGTGAACTTGTTGTCCGAACATGGAATCCGAAAATTGAATGCAAATCGTATCTCTGTTGATTTTTTCGTTCTTTGGTTTCCCAATTGAGCACCAGGGGTTCCTGTATTGCTCTTGCGACAGAAAGCATATGAATTTTAAGTGTGAGAATTATTGGAGACACCAATTTATAAACACTCATTTACATCTCTAGTCATTAGACATTCCAGTGTGTGCCAAAATGAAAAGCAAACAAGAGAGTTGAGAGACAGTAAGAAAGAGTGCCGCGAGAGTGTGAGTGAGTGTTTAGCATAATTTTGTGTAGGTGTGCTGTGGTGAGAAGAGTTAGGAGTGAAGGGTTTATTATATATTTGTACGAAAATTATTGTTCAGGTGAAATCAGAGCCCGATTATATTCTCGAGTCTCATTACAAATCAACCCAATGGGGTTGGAAAACCAAAAGAGTGTGCCCGAAATTCCATCAAAATTAAACTGGATCAAACAGAAAGTTAATAGGAGTTTGTATTTTCCTGAGTCAAACATTTTTAACATAATTGCCTTATATTATCGCTTGTAAAAGGAAGTGCATGTGCCATTACATCTGCTCCTGACTTTTCATTTATCGAAGCAATCTATTTGTTAATTAAATTGTAACCATCGCGTCAACATACTGCTTTTTTGAAACACACTATCGATGTTAACTTTGTTTTGCACGCAAAGTATGTTTACTTTTTCATCGTTGACTATAAGATATTTGGATAGACCCATTTTTTATAGAAAAAGTTATCCGAGTTGTTATCATATTTCATTTAGAAATTGAAAATAGTCAGAGTTCAGTATAATTTGGATTGGGGTATTTCAGATTTTAAATTTATAGAGTTTGGTGTAGATATTTCTTATATATGACTCTAATTTTGTTGGGATCAATTTCGATCCTCCTTTGACTTACAACAAAACCCAGCAACTTGCCTGAAATTGTCTTAAAAGTGCACTTGGCTAGATTGACTTTAAGTCACCACAACAATTTATGAAATGCATGACCAAAATTTTGTAACTAACATAAAAATAGTCGCCAAAGGTGACATTATAATGATTATTTTGTAAATTAGTCTCATATGCTCATAAAAAGAATTGTACCAAATTTTTTGACAAATAAAAGTTACTTGTGGTGACTACTAAAATGATAGTAGTTGCAAAAAGCATTTGTGATGACATTTTTTGGCAATGACATAAATTATTTGGTTACAAATAGTTATGATTTATATCTTATTAGATGAAACCATTAGAGTTGAGAGAATGTAAGACTTAATTACAAGATCGTGTGAATAAAGGGTATAGTCAACCTAGTGTTTCCTTGGAGAGCTCTGATGTTGTTTGTGAAGAAGAAGGATCGCTCAATGAAATTATACATTGATTATCGACAATTAAATAAGGTGACAATTAAAGATAAATATCTCTTTTTATGAATCGATGGTCTTTTTGACCAACTTCAAGCTAGATATTTTTCTGAGATTTATCTATGCTTAAGTTATCATCCTTTAAAAGTTAGGGAAGAAGACATTTCCAAGACAACATTGGCACTAGATATGGGCATTATGAGTTTTTTGGAAATTTTTCACACCTTACTAATGTTGTAGCAGCCTTTATGGACTTAATGAATAGGGTACTCCAATCATTCCTTGATATGTTTGTTATTGTCTTCATCGATGATATTTTGGTTTACTCCAAAACACAAATAAAACATGAGCAACATTTAAGGGTGGTTCCTTAGACACTAAAAGATGGACAATTGTATGCGAAATTCAACAAATATGAATTTTACTTAGAATGTGTAACCTTTTTAGGACATATGATGTTTTAAAATGAGAGAAATTGATTCAAAGAAAATAGAAATAGTGAAACAATGACCAATGTTAATAGCAGTTACTGAGGCTTGCAATTTTTTAGGATTAGCTGGGTACTATAGAAGGTTTGTTCAAGATTTCTCTAAAATATTGACACCATTGACCTAATTGACTTAAAAAAAGTTCAAATTTTAGTGCACAAATGAATGTGATCAAAGATTTCAACAATTGAAAAAGTGTTTAAATTTTGCTCTAATGTTGTCACTTTTATTAGGTTTTAATGGTTGTACCATGTATAGTGATACTTCGAGGGTTAGTTTAGGTTGTGTGTTGATACAAAATGGTCGAGTCATTGCTTATGGGTCTAGACAACATATGAAGCATAAGCAAAATTATCCCACTCATGACGTAGGGAGAATAGTGTTCGCATTAAAGTTACGATGACATTGTCTATATGGTGAGGCTTGTGATATCTTCACAAATCGTAAGAGTTTCAAATATATTCTTTAGTAGAAAAAGCTAAATTTAAGGCAAAGGCAATGGGTAGAATTGTTTGGAGATTATGGTTTTACCATTAATTACCATCCATATGAAGCCAATATGGCGGTAGACGTTTTAAGCAAAAAGATTATGGGAAGCTTAGCATACATTAATGCAAAAAAGTGACCAGTAGTGAAAAAGTTAAATGGATTAATAGCTATGAAGTTAAAAATGATGGTAAAAGAGTCATAAGCATTGTTGGCTCACTTCAAAGTGATGCCTAAGCTTATGTACAAAGTTATTGTAGCCTAAGATTGAGATCTTATGGTGAGAAAAGTGATGGGCGATTTAAGGGATGGCAAGGCCAACAAATTCTCATTTAAGTCTATTAGGGTACTATTAGGGTGCATTCTAATTATAGATGACTAAAGGGAAGAAATTATGAGTAAGACATATAATTCAACTTACATGGCACACCTTAGTATGAACAAATTGTATCAAGATTTGTGTGAGTTTTATTAGGTGAATATGAAGAAAGGTGTAACTAAGTACCAAAAACTTGTAATTACATTTAGTTTATTCTTATTTTTGAGTAGATGTGGGAGAGCACTGTGATGGGCTTTGTAACAAGTCTACCACTTATAATAAAATGGCATGATTTTGTTTAGGTGATTATGGATAAATTAAGAAAGAGTGCATGTTTCTTGTCGATTCACATGACTTATGGACTTGAGTGTTTAGCTCAAATATACATTAATCAAATTTTGTGTTTAAATGAGGTGTTAATGTCAATAATATTAAATCAAGGAACTTAATTCACCTTTAGGTTTTGAAAGAAATTTCAAAAAGCCACTAGTACTAGGTTAGACTTTGGTATAACATTTCATCCTTAGACAAATAGGCAATCTGAACACATAATCCAAATTTTGTAAGACATGCTTAAAGCTTATGTAATGGACTTCAAGGGAAGTTATAATCAATATCTTCCTTTAATGAGTTTTGCCTATAACAACAACTACTAATCTACCATTCACATGGCATCTTAAAAACCTTTGTATTAAGGATAACTCAAAATAAAGGAAACTATTGGAATCAGTCTTAAGACCCAAAATGTTGGAGCAAACCTTATAAAAGGTTTAGATTATCAAGGATCAGAAGTTAACTAATCAAAGTTGACAAAAATCTTATTCAAATATAAGGAGATGAAAGCTAGAGTTTATGGTTAAGGAAATGGTATTTTTAAACAATTTTCTTATAAGAGAAGTCATTTGTTTTCATAAAAAGGGAAAGCTCAAATCAAGATTTATCGATTATTTTGACATGGAGTAAAGAAGCATGACGGTTTATAAGTTAGCTCTTCCATCAAATCTTTTAAGAATGAATTTAATATTTCATGTATCAATACTTCCAAAGTATATATATGATGAGTCCTAAATTCTAGCACCACAACCAATTGAAATTTAAAATGATCTATCATATGAGGAGCATCATATATTAAACTTAAAGTGTAGCATTAGAAAGCTTCATTTAAAATAAATACTATTGGTTAAGCTTCATTTAGACTTCATTTAAAATGAGTGGCAATATGGGAAGTTAAGGTAAACATAAGGGTAAAGCATCCATATCTATTTTATAATGGTAAGTAAGAATATACCAAAAATTTGAGGGTAGATTTTATAAAGGAGATAGACTATAATATCTAAAAATGTATATTTTTAGTTTATTTCATAATCTAAACTAGGTTTTATGCCTTTATAGAATATTATAAATTTTTTTGATGCAAGTGAGAGTTAACTAAAATAACCATATGTAGGATTTTGACTAATAGCAAACATAGAATATTTTAATTGTTTAGAAAGTTTTTATGGTTGACTTAACCATGTAGGACCAACACTTTCTTTTTCTCTTTTTCTTATTTTGTCTTTTTTCTTTTTTTCCTTTCCCTTCCCCTTCTTTACTTGATGTCACTTGTATTTATTTTCTTTCTTTTTGTTTTTCTTCTTCTATTCTATCTTTTCTAGCCATACAAGCTACCTCAGTCCCTCCCTTCTTTCCATCTTGCACCTCCTTCATGTCAAACACAATCACTTTCCCCCCTCTTATACATTAATCATTTATTCTCCCTTCTTTTTACCTTGTTTTTCTATCTTTCAAGCTTGAAGTCTAAATCCTAATTTAACTTTTTTTGCAAAAGCCATTCCTAAATAAAGTTTTAATTGACAAATTAAAGTTAGTAAGGATTATAGGAACATATTTGGCAAGTGATTTGAAAAAACTAAAGCTTAAAGTAGAGAATTTATCCAAGAACAAAACCCCAAGTTAAGAATTTCTAACTTGAGGTAAGGCTTTTATCTTTTTATTTTAATTTTGGTTTAATAAGTGTTCAAATTGATTATGTAAGTTAGTATGATGATTGGGTAATGCCAATATATTGTTGAATAAGTGGTGAATGGAAGGAATTGGGTTTAATTGATATAAGAAGTGAAAATTTACAAGTTTTGGACAATATGCCTAGGTTGAATTAAAGTTGATCTAATTTTTTATTTATTAAATCTTAATGTGAAAATTTATAAGCCATTTCATGATAGGGATTATGTTATGTTTGCAAAATTTCAGAGTTTTTGGATAAAGAAAAAAGGAGAAATTGATTATTGAAAACACATTAATTTTCTTAAGTTTTTATTGGCTAGCATGTATTATAGGAATTCTAATTAAATAATAGTTTGGAATTTTCACTTGAAATTAATATCAAAAAAATTAGACACATATGCCTACTTTTATAAAATTGTTCAAGGTCAAATATGATCTAGAAGTATTTTTAAAAAACTTGTTGGTTAGTCTTTGGCAAATTAGATAAAAGCCCCTATTTCAAGTAATAAGATTTTAGATGTGAAGGGGGAATAGGCCATAATGTGTCATATTAGGAGTTCAATAGACAATTTTATTCACTTCATTTTCATTGTCTCAATATTGGTGTTTAAGTTTCTACTTATACTTTTTATAAGTTTAACAAAGGCTCTGCTATTATCTTCGTAACCATAATTGCCATAAGGATTCTACTTCTATTTTATGAGTGATTATAATATGAGTAATGTGTTAGATGTATTGCTTATATATGTAGTTAAATTATTGTGTGCTTGTTATTTAGTAAAGAAACAAATATTTTCTAAAATTTGATTAATGAATTGAATAATATTCTTTATAAATGTATTTAAAGAAATAAAAAGAATAGGTAAAGGAGAATGGCTTATTAGGAAAAAACATTATATGTGTATGATTATTTTCTTTTTTTATCATATTTGACTGGTTAGTTTACAAGACATTTGTCATTACGAAAACCTTAAGGTACTTTCCAATTGACTAGTTTCACTTTTGGTTCTTTATCATAGTTAAGTGTGCAATTATTATTTATCAACTTATGATGGGTTATAAGGTTATATGATTAAAAACTTATAAGTATTATTTATTAACTTATAATGTTATTTGAGTTAGGTATGCGATTATTAAAAACTATGGCAGCTTATTTTTCCAATATGGGAATGGTTGATGATGTTAAAAAAAAATCATTTTATAATTAAAATGAACCTTTCAAAAACAAAACAATGAAAACATATTTGTTTAAACATATTGTATTTTATTATATATTAACCTTTATAGGCATATTTGGATTGAAACATAATTGTTGGAATATCAATTAATGGATTAAGTAGTAATTGATATCACATCATGATTATTTGTTATGTTGTGCTTAAGTTATGATAAAGGAGACTATGGGCTATGATGGTTGGCATTTCATGATATGACATATATATATATATATATATATATATATATTCTAGATAAAAATATGATTAGATAAAATTGTTTATCCTTGAACTCTCTCTTATTTTATATCCAAAGTTTTGCATCTTATATATATGTAAATGAACAAATGGTAATAAACTATGTTTTTACTATTATCTATATTTTTTCATTATATACATTTTCATACTGTAGAACATCATATTTTATTATGTTATGAGGTTCCTCCTTTATATTATGTATATTATAAATGCTTGTTAAGTTAATTTACTCATTCTATAACTTTTAAAGTTTTAAATCTAGCCTGTGATTAATGTGGCTATCCTTTGATGTTCTTGGATTCTTGGCATGGCTTTAAGGTATTGAATTGTAGTTTACTTTGATCATTTATATCATTAACACTCTACTAGAATTTTTATGCTTGTAATCTATTCATCTGGAGTTTTCATTACACTTGTTATTAGCATATATTACAAGTTAAAGGTTAGGAGTTTTGTGATAATAAAATGTTATGTTTATATATTAAGATGTTGGATTTGATTCATGTATTATGCTACTTTGCATGAATTAAAATGATATTGTTTATGTTTTGCATTAGATCGTGGTTTGTTATTGTGTTTTGTAAGTTCACGTTACCCTTCATGGGATACCTACTTTGGATAGCATATTGGTCACAACTCTTATTCTTTGTCATGACAAGATTAGTATCAAAGTCTAAGTTCATTTCTTTGAATTTATCATTTATACTCAATGTTTAGGAATACAAATTCTACTTTTCATTATGATATGGTCAAGCACTTTATCATATCATGTTTTTGTGGAATAAGTAATTGACATATAATTCCAAGTCACTTCGAGCTTGGTTCTTGTTTTTATTATGGGTAAATGGTACATATAGCTAGAGAATGTCCATTAAGGATATTTCTAGGTGCATTAAAATCATCTCACTCATATGGCCCTTTCCCCTTTATACAAGTCAAGCTATTAACCAATATGATGGATATGGAAATTGAGGCATTAGTGTTTTATATATAAGTAAGTTTACAAGTATCAGGGCATATGAAGCTAAAGGAGGCAGTAGTTTAAGTAGGGCACAATGTGGCAAAGGAAAAATGTGAGTATTTGCTATGACTTAAAGGAACTTAGTATTATAATCTTCCTTAAATGTCATTCTTGGTACTTAATTGATATCAATGTCATAGTATCAAATGACATCAACAAAATTGAGATAGTGCAAAGGTCAATTACAAGATTTTATGAATAATGGGTATATTCAACCTAGCTTTGTCCTTAGAGAGCTTTAGTGTTATTTGTGAAGAGAAAGGATAGCTAAATAAGATTATGCATTGCTTACTTGTAACTAAATAGGGCAATAATTAAAAATACATATCTCTTTCCATAGATTGATGGTCTTTTTAACTAACTTCTAATGCTAGATATTTTTCTTAGATTGATCTATACTTAGGCTATCATGATGTAAAGGTTAGAAAGGAAAATATTTTCATGATGACTTTCACATTAGATATGGGCACTATAAGTTTTTGGTGATGTCTTTTAGCCTTACTAATACTATAGTAACCTTTATGAATTTAATGAAAAAGGTATTCTGATCATTCCTTGATCTGTTCGTTATTATCTTTATTGATGAAACAAAAGAAAAGCATGAGTAGTATTTAAGGGTGGTACTTTAAATATTAAAAGATGAACAATTGTATATGGAATTCAGTAAATGTGAATTCTAATTGAAGAGTGTAACCTTTTTTAAGACATATGGTTTTCAAAATAGGATAAAAGTTGATTATAAGAAGATAAAAATGATGAAATGATGACTAAGATCAATCATATGTACTAAGGATTGCAATTTCTTAAGATTAGTTGGATACTACAAAAGGTTTATTCACAACTTCTCTAAGATAATGGTTCCATTGACCTAATTAGCTTAGAAAAATATCAAATTTGAGTGAACTGATGAGTGTAGCAATTAAAAAAGTGTTTAACTTTTGCTCTTTGTTAGGCTTTATATATAATGATGCTTCAAGGATTAGTTTAGGCTATTTGTTGATGCAAAATGGTTAATTCATTATTTATGGGTTTAGACAGCATAAAAAGTATAAGCAAAATTATCTAACTCATAACACGAGGTTGTTGACAAAAATGTTCGTATTGAAATTTTAGCAATATTCTTTATATATTGAACCCTATTAGCTCTTTATAGATTATAAGAGTACATAATATATTCTTAACAAATAAGGCTAAATTTATAGTAAAGGTGATGGGTAGAATTGTTGAAAGATTATAATCTTACCATTAAGTACCATATAGATAAAAGCTAATATGGTGGCAAATGCCCAAAGTAAAAAGTTTATAAAAAGTTTAGCACATATTAATATGAAAAGTTGATCAATAATGAAAGAGTTGCAAAGATCAATGTATGTAAGGTTGAAGATAATGGTAGAAGACTTAAGAGTATTATTAGCTTACCTTGAAGAAAAGCCTTAAGTTTATAGACATAATATTACAACCTAAAATCAAGATCCTAAATTGAGGAAAATGTTGAGTGATTTGAAGGATGACAAGTCTAATGAATTCTCACTTAAGTTTGATAGGGTACTAAGGGTTAAAAGTTGATAATGTATTTTGGATGTAAATGATCTACGGAAGAAATTATAAGAAAGATGCATAATTCAGCTTGTATAGTACACCTTATTATGAACAAAATGGATCAAAATTTGTATGAGTTTTATTGGTGGTTAAACAAGAAAAAAGGTATAGCTAATTATATTTCTAAGTGCCTTGTGTGTAAAAAGTTAAGGTTGAGTACTAAAACAGTACAAATACATTTCAACCTCTTTTATTCTTGAGTGGAAGTGAAAGAGTAGTACAATTAACTTTGTAACAAGTTTACTAATCATAAAAGAATTTATGTGATTTTGTTTGAGTGATTGTGGATATATTTACAAAGAGTGCACATTTCTTACTGATTCGCCTAACTTATGGGTTAGAGTGTTTAGCTTAATTGTACATTAATCATATTGTGTGTTCCTATAGAATGTTAGTGTCAATAGTATTAGTTTAAAGATCTTAGTTACCTCTAGGTTTAGAAAGGAATTTCAAAGACCTATATGTACTAAGTTGGATTATGGCATAATATTTTATCCTTAAATAGATAGGCAATCTAAACACTTCATACAAATTTTGTGAGACATGCTTAGGGCTTATGTAATGGACTTAAGAGGATGATGGATCCTATGCCTTCTTCTCATTAAGTTTGCTTATAACATCATTTATCAATCTATCATTCAAATGGAACCTTATGAAACTTTGTATAGTCATGAATATCAGTCACCTTTGTATTATAGAGAATTTGAAGAAAAGGAACAATTAGAACTAGTCTTAAGACCCAAGTTATTGGAGTAAACCTTAGAGAAGGTTTGAATCATTAGAGATTGAATGTTAGAAGATGAAAGCCAACAAAAATCATATGCAAATTAAAGGTGACGAAAGTTAGAGTATATGATTAGGGATATGATATTTTTTAAGGTTTCTCCTCTAAAAGGAATGGTTTGTTTTAATGAGAAAGGAAAACTTAAACAAAGATATATGGACCTTTTTAACATTCTAGATCAGATAAGCACGATGGCTTATTAGTTAGCTCTTCCAATAAATCTTTTTAGAGTACATCCAGTGTTTCATGTATTGGTACTTTGGCAATATGTGCATAATGAATTGCAGATTCTCACATCATAACCAATTAAGATTCAAAAGGATCTATCATATAAGGAATATGCCATACTAATCTAAGAGCATAATGTTAAAAAGATTTATTTAAAAGAGATCCAATGGTTACAATGTTATAAAATAATCATTCAGAAAAAAGGCAATATAAGAAGTTAAGACAAACATGAAAGTGATACACACAACAACACAACAAATCCAAGAATGAATTTTGTTAAGAAGGGTATATTGTCATATCTTTAAAGTTATAATTTTTAGTTTAACTAATAATCTAAATTAACGTTTAGGCCTATTTAGAATATTGTAAAATTTTTCAATACAATAGATAGTCAGTTAAAGTAACTATATGAAGGATTTTGACTAATAGTAAATATAAAATTTTTTGATTTGTTAAAATAAGTTTTTATAATGGGCTTAACTAGACAAGATCTTTTCTTTTTCTTACTTTCCCCTCTCAACTTAACATTGCCAACATTTGTTTTCTTTCTTTTTGTTTTCTTCTTTTGTTTCATCTTTTCCAATCACACAAGCCCCTTTTGTAACCACTCCTTGCCATCCTTTGTCTTCTCCATTTAAGACACTATCACTTTCCCTCCTTTTATATATTATGCACTGCTTTTTCTTTACTTTTTTATGTCTTTCTCTCTTTCAAGCTTAAAGTCCAAACCTTAATTCAATTTTTTAGTAACACCCAATTCTAAATTGAGGCTTAATTGACAAATTAAAGTCATTAAGGATTATAAAAACATATTTGGGAAGTGATTTAAGATAACTAAAACTTGATATAGAGGATTTGTCCAAGAACAAAACCTTAAGTTAAGAATTTCTAATTTAATTTAAGGTTTTTAGATTTTGATTTCATGTTTGGTGTAATAAGTATTCATACTAATTGGGTAAGTTAGTATAATGATTGGATATTTTTAATATATTGTTGAAGATATAGTGAATCAAAGGTTAGGTTTGATTAAGGCAAGAAGTGAAAATTTATTAGTTTTGGATAGTTTATCCAACTTTGAATTGAATTTGATGTCACTCTTGATTCAAATAAAAATTTGAATATGAAAATTTAAAAGGGATTTCATGATAAAGACTATGTTTTGTGTGCAAAATTTTAGAATTTTTGGACAAAGAAAGATATATAAATTGATAGTTGAATTTCAATTAATTTCATAAGCATTTATTGTTAGCCAACATGTATTATTAGAATCTTAATTAAATATTGGTTTATAATTTATACATGAAATTAATACTAGTGAAAGTAGACATGTATGCCTATTATAAAAATTTTCAAGGTCAAATGCAATCTGGAAGCATTTTCTAAAATTCAATTAATGAATTAAGGAATATACTTGGTAAATGTTTTTAAAAGAAATAAAAATTCCAAGTAGCAAATTGTAGTTTACTTGAAATTAACCTTTATAAAAGTATGATTAACCTTCTTTTATCATGTTTAACTTATTGATTTATGGGACTTTTATCATTACTACAAACCTTAGGATTTTTTTGCTTAAATAGTTTCACTTTTAGCTTAATTTAAATCAAGTTTGTGATTACTATTTCATCAACTTATGATTGGTTTTAAGGTTATGTCATTAAAAACCTCAATTGGTTATTTCTTAAATATGGGGATAATTGATGGTGTGGAAAGAAAAATCTTTTTATATTTAAAATGAATCTTTCAAAAATAAAATAATAAAAACACACTTATTCATATATGTTGTATTTTATTATAAGTTAATCCTCACAAATATATTTGTATTGAAATGTAATTATTAGATTGTTATTTACTAGATTAGGCATTAATTGATGTGCACTTCACAATTATTTTTTAAATGCTTGTTTTGTGCTTGGGCTATAACAAAGGAGATTATAAATTATGATAGTGGGCTAGCCATGATATGGTAAATGTATCTGAAATAATAAGTTTTGAGACAAAAAACAACAAAATCATTGACTTACTTTATGAATCAAATTTTGATGAAAAATATATTATACTAATGTTAAACCCATCCAAATGAATACAAAACTAAAAAACTATTGCCATATGAGGATTCAAGATTTAGAATTCAAGAAACTCATCTTAAAATTTTGATCATCCTTATTTTATGCTACTTTTTATATAACAAACAAGCAAAATTAAAACGTAGTACACTTAGACTAGTTATCAATTATAAACCATAGAACAAACCCTTTAAATAGATTAGGTATCCTATTCTTAACAAAAATTACATTTTACCTTTATTTTTTTCAAATTTGACATGAAATTAAAATTTTGGCAAATCTAAATTCACCTAAAAGATTGTTAAAACTATATTTATTGTTCCATTTAATTAATATGAATCAACTATAATGTAATTTGAATTGAAAAATGCCCTTTCAAAATTTTAAAGAATTATGAATAACATTTTTCAATTATATTCAAAATTTTATATTGTCTATATAAATGATGTCTTTATTTTCTCCAATTTTATTGAAAACATTTTAAACATTTATAAACATTTGTCTCTATTACAAAATAAAATGTCTTAATGATCTTTTAGTTTAAAATCCCATTTTTCCAAACCAAAGTCAAATTTTTAAGACATTATATCACATAAGGCACTATTACTCCCTTAGAACTTTAGCCTTTGTAAATAAATTTCTTGATAAAAACACAAATAAATCCCAACTCCAAAGATTTCTAAGAAATCTTAATTATATCTTAGATTTCATTAGGATTGCAAAACCATTACATAATCATCTCACAAAGAATCCTAATCCTTGGACAGCTTAGCATATTACTCTTATCTAATACATAAAATCTCAAGTGTAAGAAATTCCTTGTATTAATCTCATAAATCCCTCGACTCTTAAGATTCTTAAAACAAATACCTCTGATTTGGATTATAAAGGTATCTTAAACAACTCAAAAGTGGTAAGAAAAATTTTGTCCAGTTTACTTTTGTACATTGAAATGCTTGTCAAAAAAATTATTCAACCGTAAAAAAAAAAATAGAAAAATTTCTATTGTCAATGTATTACAAAAATTCAAAGTGATTTATTAAACCAAAAAAAATTTCTTCACATTAATTGTAAATTTGAAAAATGTTCAAAATATTACATGAAAATGTATTTTTACCCAATGGCAAGTTATTCTCTTTCTTTTTGATTTTCAAATTAAATATATAAAGATAGATAAAAACTTTATTTCAAATTTTCTAACCAAAGAATTTCTTCAAAATAGACCTTACCATGCTAAGGAAATCCAAAAGTAATGGAAAAACTCTTTGACAAGACCCCAAAGAAGAAAAACCCATGACAACTCCTGCAAAACCCATTACTTCCACCTAACTCATTAAGTCTTGGATTTACCATGTTACAAAAGAAAAGGAAGTCCAATCTTGTCAAAAACAAATACAAGTCCAATAATGAATAGAAACCATTTCCAAAACATTTGACTTATTAGTGGCACTATAAGGTCTTTTGGAGAAACAAATAAGAAAATCTCTAAACTCTAAATCCTAAAGAGAAATAAGATCTTTATCCAAAATTCCATCTTAGACAAAACCCTCTACAAAGGCCTTGATGTACTCATTTTCAAAATATCTTCACCATAGAAATAAGATTTTATGACAAGGATCCCTTTGTCATCATCTCAAAAGTCTTTCCTATTAAATGGCACTTTAAATCCCAATGCCTTTTAAAACTATAATCATATTACATAACAGTACTCAAAATGATAGAATCAGCAAAATTCAAACATTTTTACATAAAAAAAATCTTATTCTCACCCTACATATTTAGCTTGCCATATACAAAAAATTATTTATCCTTAAGACCTTTTAAAACAATAACATATTATATGGCAGTACTCAAAATCATAGAATCAACAAAATTCAAACATTTTTACATAAAAAAATCTTATTCTCACCCTACATATTCTGCCTACCATATACAAAAAAATTATTTATCCTTAAGACCTTTTAAAACTATAGCATATTACATGGCAGTACTCAAAATGATAGAATTAACAAAATTCAAACATTTTTGCAAAAAAAAATCTTATTCTCATCCTACATACTCTGCCTACCATATACAAAAAATTATTTATCCTTAACAATTGGACAATATCTCTCTAAACCAAAACATTTTCCACCCTCTCTAAAAACCAAATTAAATTGCTGTCTATTTTTTACCTATTAAGATTACCAATAAGTATGGTATAACACCTTTTATCTCCAAAACCACAAAAATGGTCATTCTTAACTATTTGACACCAAAATTAATTCCTCTAAAATCCCAAATTAGTTTAAGTAATAGTGAAATTATTTGAGATCTTCTCCCAACATCTTTATTCCTAAAATCTAAGATAGCTCCAATCTATTTAAATCATAATATGAACCATGCGGTACCCACTCAAATCCATAAGGGAGTTGATACTTTGCAAAACCTTGGAGGACCAATGACAAGGGCAAGGTCAAAGAAAATAAAGGAAGTTCTCAACAACCTGTTGTGCGACATTTACTATCAGGAAGTTGCCAAGTACGAGTTAAGGAGGATGGTGTTTTCACTAGGGCTTGCTAATGTATCATCTGTAGTGGAATTTGCAAATCATGATCTTGGGAAGGAAGTTGGATTTGAGAGACCATGATTGGGCCTTTAAGTGGGTTATTTTCATGTGTTTTTATTATTATTTAGTGGGCTGAACGAAATTCCTTATTAAGCCCAGCTTATTTAGTGGATTGGACGAAATTCCTTATTAAGCCTAGCTTATTTAGTGGGTTGGATGAATTCTCTTATTAAAACCAGCTTATTAGTTAAGGTTTCTGAGAGTTAGCATATAAAAAGGGCAAAAAGGGTGGCTGGGAGAGGCAAACCCGTTTTCATGAGTATATGAGTTATTTTCTCTAGTTCTTTGAGAACTAATTCTGAACTTTCATATTTGCGTGTGTTGGTTCACTAGACTTATCTTCTTCAACGTTGTTGTTACTAGGAGTGGCGTCTGAATCTTATACTTTTAGTTCTTGGTTGTTTATAATCATTGGGTCAGAACTCCAAATCCCTTAACTTGTGTTAAAACGATCTTATACCAACAATGGTGTTGGGTTCCATTTACATATAAATGAAGTTCGTATCATTTGATATCAGAACCTTAGCTCTAACTTAGGTTAGTTATATTGTTGTTATTATATCTTTCGTGTATTTTTCGTTATTGGTTGAATAATTGAAAAGAGAAAAAAACATGCCAAAAAAAACAAAAAACAATAGAAACAAAATCATATATTTCGTGGATTTTTTTTCTGATATTTGTTTTTTCTACAAAAATACTCATTAGTTAACTAAAAAAAAAATATTTATTATTCAATTGATCATTTACTTAATTATATTTGATAATTAATTATTATCCATCTGCACTGCTCAAATTATTGAATTTTTTGTCAGTGTTTGTTTTATTATTCATCTTCTTGGTTCTATCATTTCTCTAAAAAGGTAGGTTTATGATTGATATATTCAAATTTTACTTGTTCTGAATTTAGTTTGCTTTACTGAAAAAGTTAGTTTTGTGATTTATGGGGTGAAATACGAGAATACTATACTTGAGTGAAAAGTAGACACGCAAAGGAGTGAGTTTTGTAAAATATATTCTTTATTTACTAATAATTACGGCCCAAAAATCTCATACGAGGGTGCTTTTAACTGCAGCTCAAACCGACGAAGAGTACTTTGTAATAATGCAATAATAACTGCAATCTAAAACCTCCCATTAATCTCCACCAGGATAACGAGGATAATTGTTTTGAAATCCTTTCTCAGATATAAAAAGAAAAAAGAGAGAAAAAGAAAAAGAAAAAGAAAAAGAAAAAGTGACCAAACTGAAAAAGCGCCCAAACTGCTTTCAGCGATTGATAGCTCTTACTCGTTACTACCAACTCTACAAAACAATAAATTTACTTTCGGTAACTAACAACTCCACCAAGCTACTCGTGACTGTCGGCTCCGCAAAATGGCAGAACTACTTTCGGTAGCTAACAGCTCCACCAAACTACTCGTAACTACCAATTCCGCAAAAGACAAAACTATTTTCAACAATTCCTCTCCACTGAAGGGTTTCCTTTACTATAAAAAGAAAATATAAGAACCGAAGGAGGCAAGTTTTTTAGATCTCCTAATTCAAAAAAAAAAAATATATATATATATATATATATTATCAATCTCTTGTATTAATCTCTCCCGCTTTCTCTCGCATCAATTTCTTTCTCTTGTATCAATCTCTTCATATTAATAAAACAGTTTTTCAAAATTCCTGAAAAGCTTTCAAGCCTTACCGTACAAAAATGGCCGAATGAAATCAAACAACCACTACAGCTCAGACCTCATAATGCAGCATTTTTGTCCCAGTTGAAAATATGCATCATATTGTTATTCCAGGAACGCCACATAAGTACTTGATATAGGGGATCCTCGTAAGGCATGTATGACTTTTTATTCCATTGTCTCGATGTTTCCATGGCAGGGATCTGAACAAGTTGTAGCAAAAGCCTGGTAGGACATTGAGAAGGCAATTGCCAACCTTCTTGAATTTATCAAACTCTACGAAGGAGCTGTATCGAGAACAACTTCTTTGAAACACGTATTAATTACAGCAGGTTGAGCTCTTTTTTCGCTTTCACTTTTGTCTGGGAGTCCATTGATTTAGTGTAACTTTATAGGCAATGTGTTTCAATATTCAGTCGGTCTTCTAAATTGCTTTGAGATTGGATGATTGAAGTTAAAAGTACTGTTTTGTTTGTACAGTAGGCTTCCTCACTAGTATGACTGTCAAGGAGTTGCAGTGTTCCCTAAATTATGTCATAATTAGAGAAAAAAAATAAAAAAATTAAACGCCTTGCTATTGATGGGATGGGGAATATGGGAAGCATCTTAAAAAATTCTCACAAATGGAAGCACAGCACTACAAATTCTGGAACTATTCTACTTTTATAATGTTATCATAATTTGTTGATCTGAAGTTCCTAGGCTTTCCTCTTAGGCTCGTGATACAACCCACATGGTTGCTAAAAATTATTTTTTAACATCCTTGCTCGTCCCTGAAATAAGGAACTTATTTCATTGATATTCATTCAGTAGATAGAACTAAAAACCTTAATCGTGTTGTTCTATTTTATGCTCTTTAAATCTTTTTAGTAGGATGGCCGGAACATTTTGCTTTCTATTTTCAGATAAATGTTGTGATTGTAATTCCAAACTCCACACGTCAATCCTTGATCATTGATGCCAACAGCTAATGAGATTCTTGGCTCTAACTGGAGTTGGCTAAAAGACCTAGTGGATACTGTGAAATGTGGACTCTTGGAGCAGATAAATACCATAACATACTAGAGTGACTATATATATTTTACTCATTTAGGCACGAGGTTACTGCTTCGTAGCTGTTTCCAATTTGCTTTCTACCTTCAATTGTTCATGGAGTCCGATGCAGAATTACCATCACTAAACATGAATTTATAGTCTGGCTGCTGGCCTACAAATGGTTTCCTGCTCCAACACTATACATTGATATATTCAGTACAAGGGTACCCCAGATTGTGCGTTCTACACCTAATTGTTGCAGATGGCAGCATCTCTATCAAATCTAATGGTCCTCTCCTCCAAGATGTACCCAAAATATTCTTCACATTGAGTCTTTTAGGGATGCCCCTTCATGCTTCTGTTAATGGGAAGCCCGCAGGTGACAAAAAACGAAAAATAATTTGTCGTTTGCGAGCTGGTAGGATACGTTGTCTATGCAAGACAATTGACTTTGAATTTCTTGTGAGCTGTTAGGATTTCTTATATGTAATTTTTGTAGAAACTTGAAGTCATAAATTTTATAATAATCTATGAAAAATTATGCTACTAGTAGTGGTGGCCGATAGGCTCTGGCAGGGATTTTTTTTTTTTTTTTTTTTCGCTTCTGGCCTTTTGTTTTAGTTAATTGCAAGGAAGTTCGTTTGAACTTGTGTTTTTTGGGACCTATTGAAATTTTGCTATATATTTTATACTACATGTTCAACCAAAATAATGACTAATTTTTACATTATATAATAATCATTTCTTAATAAATTTATATTGTAGACGTTGAAATGAAATGAAATGACTCTGTAGCACTTTGAAACTGTTGTGATGCCAAGTTTGAAAAATGTACAGTTTATTTTTATCGTATAGGTTTCTGACTTACTTAGGTTGACCTTACAATTACCACTTCTACCGCTTGATTAATGCTCCCACAAAGAGTAGGTCAATCGCAAAGATCACATACGTTAACCCTAGTAGGTTGCATATGACACTTTCTTCTACTCGTACGATGTCTTACTAGTTACATACAAAATCTTTTTACAATTATATGACATCTTACAAATTATAAACGACACTTTGTTTAATCCATATAACATTTTGATGAATAGTTATACGATAAGAGAGATTAAACACGAGCCGTTAATATGAAGAAAAAGAAACAAAAGAAAAAAACACAACTTCCAATAAAGTAACCATAATCATAATGATGTGGAACATTATAACAGCCCACGGATTAAGATGGTCAAAAGATCAATATCAATGGCAAACTTAACATCCATGAAGTCCGTTCTCAATCTATGGATGGTAATTACATTTTCACACGTTCTAATAGACAGTGGAGATCACTACGACCAGCTCCATAAATAGATAGCCCCCCTATGATTCGCCCTGAAGAGGGTCTTCCATATTATTCAGTGCTTGAGCCGGTGCAATCAACTTGTAACACACGATCTTCAATCCAACTCATAATGATGTCTCGAGCAATTGGCATTCAAAATGATACATGATTCACTGTGTTAAATAGGCTATAAATATCAACGGTGTGGACATTACGTAGGTGGTCCAAAAAGTTACAAACCTCGTTTTTAAGCCAACTCAACTCTGCCTTGCACTGTTGTAGCATTGCCTCGACTGGAAAAATATCACTCGCTGAGTTGCTCCCATTTTGGCCTGTGGTTGTTGGTCCACGCCCACATCCAATAGCCTAAAAACAACTTATATATTATGAAAATTTAAAGGGGATTGGAAATATATAGTTGCTCCCATTTTGGCTTGTGGTTGTTGGTCCACGCCCACAACCAATAGCCTAAAAACAACTTATATTTTATGAAAATTTAAAGGGTGTCAGGTTTAAGTTGGGGTTTTGCACTCTTACTACTTTGCCTTTCCACTTAGGCCATTTTGCAACACTGTTCTATATTTACTTCAATATTCCTTTGCTTAAAGAAGGTTTCTTGAAATAGAGTGAATCTTATGGGGCAAAAAAGAGATTTCCCATATACCGCACAAAAACGGTTAGAAAAGTTATCAAAGGCCAAATTCTAGCGTTTCTACGACGTGTGATGGATTGGTTGATAACCAAGATAATGTGTCAACCACAATCAGATCTTTTACATAAGGTATGATGTCCTGCCATGCTTAGGTCGACCATCTTTAATCGGGCCCTTTGCCATGGTTAGGCCGACCATCACGATATGTGTCAACCACAGCACGAGCATTTCAAAAGTTCAAGAGCATTGTCATACTTAGGTCGACCACCAACATTAGGTATCAATCCCGGAAGAACTATTTTCATATAACAATGAAAGTTGTCATACTTGGGTCAATCACCCAAAACTAGTGTCAACCACTAATATTTATAGATTTCTATATGTCCATACTTAATAGGAATACCGCTACTAGGTACCAACAACAATTTGGGTGTTTCATATGGTGAGGTGATCTACCTTCGCAATTGGGCAAACAATGTCACTGTTTGTCCATTGTTTTACAGTGAATTTAAACTCCATCTTTAATTCACTTCAGTAAGCTTTTCTTTTAAGCACACAATATCAACTTTTTGATGCACATACACTTATATAAATATTTGTAAATTTGTATAAAAATGGATATATCTATATGTATCTGATATGAACTCTATTTATATGTAAACGAAACCCAACACTAATGTTGGTATAGAATTGTTCTAATATAGGTTAAGGGATTTAGAGTTCTGACCCAATGATTATAAATAACCAAGAACCAGAATTATAAGATTCAGACGCCACTCCTAGCAACAACAACGTTGAAGAAGATAAGTCTAGTGAACCAACACACGCAAGTATGAAAGTTCATAATTAGTTCTCAAAGAACCAAAGAAAATAACTCATACACTTATAAAAACGGGTTTGCCTCTCCCAGCCACCCTTTTTGCCCTTTTTATATGCTAACTCCCAGAAACCCTAACTAATAAGCTAGTCTTAATAAGAGAATTCGTCCAACCCACTAAATAAGCTGGGCTTAATAAGGAATTTCATCTAACCCACTAAATAAGCTGGGTTTAATAAGGAATTTCGTCCAGCCCACTAAATAATAATAAAAACACATGAAAATAACCTACTTAAAGGCCTAATCATAGGCTCTCAAATCCAACTTCCTTCCCAAGGCCATGGTTTGCAAATTCCTCCACAGATGACACATTCGCAAGCCTTGGTGAAGACTCCATCCTCCTTAACTCGTACTTGGCAACTTCTTGATAGTAAATGTCGCACAATAGGTTGTTGAGAACTTCCTTTATTTTCTTTGACGTTGCCCTTGTCATTAGTCCTCCAAGGTTTTGCAAAGTATCTACTCCCTTATCGATTTGAGTTGGTACAATATGATTTCCATCAGTATCCATATATATAACTACTTATATATATCTATTTTATATTTTATTATTGTAAATAATTATTCCAATTTATTGATCTAATTATACTAATTTTTAAAGAATATATTTGATAATTTAATATTAATAAAAAATTTAGAGAATTGAAATCTTAATTAAAAAGATCAAAGTATATGATACTTCAAAAACATATGTTGTTTTCATTATATTATACAACACTTTAAAAAATATATAAAATATCTTTCATAAAGTTGTGCAACACTATAAAAATTTATATCCAATACTTGTATTACCTTTATGTCACTCTGAAATTGAGAAGTTCGAGGAAAACACCAGTTTTGCACTATGGCAAGTTAGGATAATGGCAATTCTGTCGTGAGAAAGTACAAAAAGGGTCTTACTTGGCAAGGAGAAAAAATCAGAGTCAATGTCCGATGCAGATTGGGATGACATGGATGATAGAGCTTTATCCTTAATTCAACTCAGTTTGGGAAATGAAGTTTTGAGAGAAATCCTCGATGAAAGAACAGCAGCTAGTGCGTGGCTAAAATTGGAAAGTCAGTACATGACAAAATCTCTGACTAACAGGCTCTGATTAAAGCAATGCCTTAACACTCTACGTATGTCAAAAGGTACTTCTTTAAAATCACATATTAGAGAGTTCAGTTCAATTGTTATCGATTTGAGTAAGATTGGCATTTATATTGATGACGAGGATCAAGCTTTATTGCTATTGTGTTCTTTGCCTCCTTCATATAAGCACTTTTGAGATACTATGATTTATTAAAATCACATATTAGAGAGTTTAATTCAATTGTTATTGATTTGAGTAAGATTGACATTTATATTGATGACGAGGATCAAGCTTTATTGCTATTGTGTTCTTTGCCTCCTTCATACAAGCACTTTCGAGATACTATAATTTATAGCAAAGAAGATATTTCCTTTGAGAATGTCAAGACTAATTTACAGGCCAAGGAGAAAATTGATAGTAGTTTGACATCTTCTGAGACACCAGATCAGAGTGTTAGTTTGATCATTGATCGAGGAAGATCAAAGGAATGAGGTCATAATTCAGGAAAATCAAGATCGAAATCAAGGCACAAGAATTTGACATGCAATTATTGCAAGAAGAAAGGGGACATCAAGTCTGATTGTTACAAATTGAAAACCAAGCAGAAAGTAAGTGACAGTAATTAGAAGAACCATCCACCAAGAGAAGCTTATGTGGCAGCAAATGAGAGTGATGATCTACTTTGTGTCACTCAAGGCCAAGGCAGATTTCAGGATACCTAGATCATGGACACTAGAGCCTCGCAACATATGACTCCTAATAGGGAATGGTTTACCACTTGCAAGCCAATCAATAGTGGTGTTTTGTTAAGTAATGATCACATATGTGAGGTTACTAGGATTGATACAGTGCAGATCAAGATGCACGACGATGTCATTAAGACCTTGTCTGAAGTCAAACACATTCCAAATTTGATGAAGAATCTTATCTCTTTGGGCACTCTTAAGAAGAATGGCTGCAAGATTAGGTGTGAAGGTAGAGTTATGAAGGTTTCCAAAGGGGCTCTTGTATTGATGAAGACTGCCAGAATTGGCACATTGTATTTCTTGCATGGTTCGACAATCACAGACTCAACTGCAGTTTCTACTTCAGTTTCAAATTCAGACATGACAAAGTTGTGGCACATGCGGCTAGGACACATAAGTGATAGAGGCATGGCTGCTTTGAGTAAGAGAGGTCTTTTGTATGGTCAGAACACAGGAAAAATGGAATTTTGTGAGCGTTGTGTTTTTGGGAAGCAGAAGAGGTTGAGCTTCAGTACAACCATCCACAAAACAAAAGGAACATTGGACTACATCTATTTAGATCTTTGGGGTCTTTCTCAGGTTCTCTCTAAAGGTATGGGTGCTGCTTATATGCTCACTTTCATTGATGATTTTTCTCATAAAGTTTGGGTCTATTTCTTAAAACAGAAAAGTCAAGTGTTTGGAACCTTCAAGCAATGGAAAACTTTACTTGAAAAGCAAACCGAGAAGTAGATTAAGAGGCTGAGAACAAATAATGGCCTTAAATTTTGCAATAACAAATTCAATGAGTTTTGCAAAATTGAAGGCATTGTTCAACACCGCACAGTTGTAAAAACTCCACAGTAGAATGGAGTTGCAGAATGCATGAACAGGACTTTGATAGAGAAAGTTAGATGTCTGTTATCCAATGCAGGTTTGGGCAAGGAGTTTTAGGCAAAAGTAGTTAATATAGATTGTTGGTTGGTAAATCGATCTCCTTTTACTTCCATTGAGTGCAAAACACCAAAAGAGGTGTGGTCAGGCAAACCTGCAGATTATTCTGATTTGAAGATATTTGGCTATCCTGCTTATGCTCATGTTAATGATGGAAAGCTTAAATCGAGGGCTAAAAAATGCATTTTCCTTGGCTATGCTTTTGGTGTGAAAGGTTATAGGTTGTGGTGTCCATACCTTAAGTTTCCAAAATTCCTCATCAGCAAAGACGTGTCATTTGATGAATCCACTGTGCTGCATCCAAAAAAGGAAGTCTTAAGGCTAAACAATGAAGATAGTGGGAGTTCCAAACAGCAGGTCAAGTTTGAAAGTGATATTCCTTCTAAGTCAGGTCAACAGATTCGAGTTGACACTTCAGAAACAGACTAGGATACTCTAGATACTCAACAGGCATAACCGTATAGGATCGCTAAAGGCAAAACCAGAAGGACTATCAAGCCACCAGCCAGGTTTTCATACTCAAATTTTGCTTATTTTTTGGCAGTAACGAAAGAGGTGGAGTACAATGAACCTAGAAACTACTCAGAGGCTATCACTTATGTCGAATCTTCCCAATGGAGTATTGCTATGACCGAGGAAATTGAGTCCCAATATAAGAATCAGACTTAGGACTTAGTGAAACTTCCCAAAGATAAGAAGACTATTGGCTGCAAATGGATCTTCAAAAAGAAGGAGGGAATCCCAGGAGTTAAGGATGCAAGGTACAAGGCACGTCTAATTGCAAAGGGCTATAGCCAGAAAGATGGGATTAATTTCAATGAGGTGTTTTCTCCAGTTATGAAGCACACTTCCATTCGTGTGCTTCTAGCTATGGTTGCTATGTATGATATGGAACTAGAGCAGCTTGATGTCAAGACTACTTTTCTACATAGCGATCTTAAGGAAGTCATCTATATGGATCAACCCGAGGGGTTCCAGATTAAAGGTAAGGAGGATCATGTTTGTAAATTAAAGAAATCTCTATATGGTTTAAAGCAGTCTCCTAGACAATGGTATAAGAAATTTCACAGTTTTATGGTTAGCCATGGTTACTTAGGGAATGAGTATGATAGTTGTGTCTACCGTAGGAAGCTTTGTAATGAATCATTTGCCTATCTGCTACTATATGTCGATGATATTCTTGTTACCTCTACAAGCATATCTGAGATTAATAGTTTGAAGAAGCTACTTGGTAGAGATTTTGAGATGAAAGATTTGGGGGCTACAAAAAGGATTTTGGGCATGGAGATCACCAAAGATAGGAAAGCATGAGAGTTGTGCCTTTTACAAAAAAGGTACATCGAGAAGGTTCTTGATCATTTTGGGATGATAAGTTGCAAACTGGTAAGTACTCCTTTGGCATCACACTTCAGACTTTCAACCTCTTTGTCACCCAATAGCCCAGAGGAAGAGGAATATATGTCACGTGTTCCATACTCTAGTGCAGTGGGCAGTGTTATGTATGCTATGATTTGCACTCGTCTAAATATTTCACTAGCAGTTAGTGTGGTTAGTAGATATATGGCTAATCCTAGGAAAGCACATTGGCAAGCAGTTGAATGGATATTTTGGTATCTTAGAGGCACTACAGATGTAGGACTAATGTTCAGCAGAGGCAGTAGGTTGTTTACTAGTTTTATGGATTCTAACTATGGAGGTGACCTTGATAGAAGAAGATCAACAACTAGTTATGTTTTCACTCTTTCAGGTTGTGCCATTTGTTAGAAGGCAACATTGCAATCAATAGTTGCTCTTTCCACCACAGAAGTTGAGTACATGGCAATAGCAGAAGCAGTCAAGGAAGCTATTTGGTTAAAAGGTTTGGTCACGGATATGGGTTTATCACAGGAAACTACCACTGTATTTTGTGACAGTCAGAGTGCTATACACTTGACCAAAAATCAAGTGTATCATGAGAGGACCAAACACATTGATGTCAAATACCATTTCTTGTGAGGCGTTATATCTCAGGGTTTGATTTCAGTGAGAAAGGTCACTACAGCAGACAATTCAGCTGACATGTTGACGAAACTAGTTTTAACTAGCAAGTTCAAGCATTGCTTGGACTTGATTGGTGTTCGTTTTGTTTGACTGGCCCTAAAGGGCCATTTGGAGGAGAGACAGAAGGATTCTATTTTGTTGTGTGTTTTGAGAATACAATGCAAGGTGGAGATTTGTTGAAATATGCCTTATATACAAGTTGAGTTAGAATTACTCATTTGTGACCTAAGTCTTATATCCCTATATCTACATATAGGTATACTAGGGTTATGAGAATTAGAGATAGAGAGGTAAAAAGTGGCACTCTTTGTTTCCTGTAGCACACTCTCTCTGGTAATAAAATTATTCCCTCTGTCTTTCCCGTGGATGTAGGTCACATTAACCGAACTACGTTGAATTCTAGTGTTTTCTTGTTTGTTTGATTACTTCCGTGGTGATTTGAGTAACATCATTGATAAACTCCAACTTGTACATTTTACTAACACTTGAGGTTTTTTGAGATTAGAGACAAAATTATTCAACTCCACTAACATTACCATTTGTAAAAGATACACTCTAAATTTTTCAAAAGATATTTTTTCCATACTTTAAAAAAAATTTCATTATTATATTGTATGCTTGTTTACACTCATCTCAATAATAAAATGCAAATTTTTCTTCTTATAATAAAAATACTTTACAAATCAAGTTTGAAATTATAACAACATTTATTGTTTCTTTGAAATTGATCAAGTTGGTACTTGATGAAATTGAGTCATGATAAGCTCAAGTCTAAATTTTAGACCAAATTAGAGAGGGCTTAGGTTTAGATGTCTAAGTTTGAAGAGATTTACAACTTGTAATACAAATGAAGGCTATAGGGTGTCAGGTCTCAAATAAGTGTTAATACTCTAATATTTAAATCAATAAAAAGTGTTATCATGTGAGGCCTAATAGAGCATTTATAGCTAAATTTAGGTACTAAAGTGATTAGTGGGATAATCTTGATAAGGTATATGTGTACAACTTAAAGGAGTGACATATTTATCCAAGAAAGATAGCCCTAAACCAACCCAAAAGGTGGTGTCTCAAGTATGATTAGTTTAAAATATTATAATATTATATGATTGTTTACACTCATTTCAATAATAAAGTGCAAATTTTTCTTCTTATAACAAAAATACTTCATAAATCAATTTTAAAATTATGGCAACATATATTGCTTCTTTTAGATTGATCAAGTTGACACTTGATGAAACTAAATCATGATGAGCTTAAGTCTAAATCCTAGGTCAAAATGGAGTGAGCTTAAGTCTAGATGTTTGAGTTTAAAGAGATTTACAACTTGTAATACAAGGGGAGGTTATAAAGTGTCAGGTCTCAACTTAATGTTAGTACTCTAATATTTAAATCAGTAAAAAGTGTTATCATGTAAAGACTAATAGAGTATTTAAAGTGGTTAATAGGATAATCTTGATAGGGTATATGTGTGAGGCCCAAGGGAGTGACATATTTATCTAAGGAAAATAGTATTCCCCTAAACCAACCTAAAAGTAGGTGTCTCAAGTATGATTAGTCTAATTGAAAGCCTATTAGTAGCTTATAGGAATTATCTTTATTACTTACCCCCTTTTTAAAAGTCTTTGTTTTCCAAAGAAATTAGAACTTAGGAGTCATTTCATTCTCTAAATACTTCTTAAGAGTTAAGAAAGCACTAACCATTATTGAGTTTCAAATAAAATACCTCATTGAATTATGATCATTAGATTTATTTAGGTTGACTTTTTGTCTTTTTGCCTTTGAATATTTAAGAAATGTCCTTACACTTTTTACCCTTCTTTAATTTTATTTTTTTTTTTGGAGGAAATCATCTGCAATAAAACTCTCTTTCTTCCCAAAGCTTGCTCTTTTGTTAGAGGATTTTTTTTTCTCGTTTATATCCTATTACTCATTATGGCATCTAGTGACAAGGTGGGTCTCTAATCTTTTTGTAGCTCATATTCCTCTTTAAAGGACACTTTTTTAGGATCTTCTAACAATAATCTATATGTACAAGTTTTTTCTCAAAGCGAGACTTTCAAAAGCAAAGTTCTAAAGCAAACTTCTCCTCCAACCAAGATTTTCAAAGCAAGAGTTCTAAAATAAGCTTTTCCTTAAGCTTTCTAAAGTGAGAATTTTAGAGCAATCCTAAGAGGATGCTTCTGCAATAGTAGACATTAAGGATGATAGGGCCAATAAGAATGATATTATTTTCGCTACCCATTTTGAACTCCCTAAGTGTGTTGTAGAAATGGACAAATTTAATTGTCTAAAGACTAGCTATGTGATACTTATAGGACTAATTCGCAAAATTGATAAGGATAAAACTAATATGCTAAATTTAAAAGAATACCATTTTAATTTGCTTTCCTAACATATTTGAACATACTTATTAGGCATTTAAAAGGTTTATTTCCTTTTATATAAAGGTTCTAGCTTGGGGGATAAGATTTTTTATTTCAAAATTCTTTCAACAATTTCTTAAAAATTACAAGATTACTCCTATAAAATTATATCCTAACAATTAGTTGAATTTAATTAAGATGTAAAAAGCTAACCATCAAGTTGGTTACACCCTTAACATCCAGATCCTATTGAGTCTTCTTTATTTTAAAAAGGTATGACATTGTCACAAATTATAGTAATTACCATCCAAGCCAATTGCAAAGTAAAGTTAGGTAAAGACCCCTCTAACTAAGAGTTCAAGGATAAGTTCATATACTTTAAAGATCTTAACCCTATATACTACCTATTTTTATGAAATCATGAGGCCCAAAGAAGAAAATGTCTAACTTTGAGAGATAACAAGTTTATTATTCTTAAATGGCTCAAAAAGCTAAGTAATAAGGTTGTTGTAATGGTCATTCATAGGTTAGCTTCCTCAAAGCCTTCTAGTCGTAATGCCCTCCCTAAGGTCCACATTAAGGAGAGTTCTCAAGTAATCAAAGTTGTAGAAAAATAACCTGGGCATGAAACAAAGTCTATATATATATATATATAGTTTGAACAAAAAAAAGGTAAAAGTGAAGGTAACTTCCCTTTTAAAAGAGGTTGACTAGCTTAAACAAAGGTCATTGGCTAGTAGGCATAATTTAAAAAGGTGGATGCTAAAGCAAAAGAGCCCAATTGTTAGGCTAACAAAGTAAAAAACATAGGTGGTCTGCCTCCAAAAGAAGGTTAAAAATGTAAAGGATTGCTTACTTTTTCTATTGAGAACACTCAATGGATTTAATAAGCAACCTTGATAATCTTTTAAATGATCTTTAAATCAACTTTTAACATCTAAAGGGACAAACTCAAGGATATGCATTTAAATATTGATACTAACTAGTATTTATATTTTTTGCTAAATTCTTTTCTTAAGTAACTCTAAATTGAAAAGTCTAAATTAATGGAAGAATGATGTCACTATCCTTATTCCTTTTCTATATTTAGGCTGCAAATCTTAATTGTTATGCAATGGCCTAAAATTCAAGTTAAGAGTTCAACTAATTTATACCTTTTCATTTAATAAATTTAGACTTTTTAGAAGGTATTATGTTACTATTTTTATTATTTATGTATTTATTTTTTCCTTAAGCCTATTGTGCCTTAATGTGTTATTAAGGTAGGTGTGTCACATGTCTTTATTTGTTGACCTTTAACAATTATATATATGAAATCTTTTACTTATAAAAGTACATTTTATTTTCCTAATACATCTTGGTAGTTTTTTTGAAATCCTTAATAATTAGATAGTTATATTTTCACTTTTATAATAGGTATGGACGCCTTAAAGCATAACATTGCAATTGCTAACAATAGTTAGACTCGATTTAAAGGAAGCAATCCTAATGTCCAAGATCTCTATTTCATATTGTGATATACCAAATGTCATTAAGTTTCTTGTATGTATAGGGATTTATTAAAAGATCCTAAATTTTTGAATCATTTATAAGTTCTTGGAGATACATGCTTAGTTGTTTTTATATTTGTAAAAAGAACTTTTTATCCTCCTATCAAGTTTACAAGTATAAAGAACTTTTTATCCTCCTATCATGTTTACAAGTATATTTTTGAATCATTTGCCCATTAGTGTATAACTCTACACTGGGCACTCCAAAAATTTCTCATCTATAGAGGAATTGTGGCAAGTTAGTTAATACCTAACTTTTGGATTTTATTGAGGGAGTTGCTAATTTTAAGTGCCTATATTGGGAGTTGTTACAAATGGGATCATATTGCTTCACTTGTGTTGAGTCATTATTATGCCCTACGAAAAGAATGAGGCTACATATGCTATTAAGTTATAGGTGGATGATGAATCTTATCTTCCTATTTTGAATGAAGAGCTAGGCGTTGTAAGAGAAAGATGTATGTGAAGACACATAGTCTTTTTCCTAAGGCCTTTGGAGGGAAAACAGTGGTTATCCTACTTGTTGAGTGTTTATATATATATATATTTTTTATTTTATTTATTTATTTATTTTTTTTTTTCTGGAAAAAAGATTATGCCTCAGTGTAATTACAAAAGAAAACCAGGACATACTCCCCTAGTCATCTCCAAACTGTTTGAAATCCCACTTTGAGATTTTCTCATAAAACAAAACGTTAGTTCTCTCTGTTATCATGGCTCATAACACTTGCCAAGCCCAGAGAGGAGAATTTAGAGCAGAAGAGAAGCCCCAGACCCAACCTGGCAGCCACACATATAATGGGGCAGAGTGCCTGTTGCTTTTGAATTTGAGGACACTAAGCAACGAACAAAGCAGCGTTACTACTTGTCTAAGCCCAGACTTCCAAATTAAAGAAAACAAAAACATAAAAAAAACCGAAGAAGAGCATAATTAGAGGCTCCATTCTTAAAGGGTTGAGCAACTTCAAACGGGGGAAACTTCTGCTCGCACGTTGCAAAGAAACTGTCGAAAAGAAGACTACATTAAGAGGGTGAAAGTCCGACCCTCCTGCAGTATTGCCTAACAACAACCGTCTCAACCCTGCACATGTGTCCATCATTTCACAGGGTGCTGCTATTAAGAAATGTTGATAGTTCATTCGCCACTCATAAATCCCAGGTGACGAACACCCAGGTTATTTATTCATAAATAGCCCTTATCGGAACCAGATCAATGGCTCTAATGTCTCGTGTTCAAGAAAAGACCCACTTAGTAATGCTGAGCACCAGCCGAAGATACCATCGAGCTTCGGGTGATCGCACAAGTGATAAGCATTCCTACTTATATTAATTGCACAGCATTGGAATGCAAACAGATCAAAAATTTCAAACTACCAAATCCATTGAATACTGCAGCTAAAACTCTCTGCAGCACCTGATGCTGCCCCACAAGAAATGTTGCTTAATACAGTACAGAGGGAGTCCTTGATGTTGATTTTCAGCCCCAAAAGGCAAAGTTGACTCAGAAAAATTGTAGAATAGCTAGCAAAATGTTCACGGAAAATTGACATTACACCATCAAGGGCTTCAATTCAATTACCCTACTGTCAACCCAAATCCAAATTTGTAGTCTTTCTTCCTATGATCCAACTGCAAAAAATAAATCAGAAACTAACTAAAAAACAAAAAATCACGAGCATCTAGTAAAAAGAACAATAAGAACAAGGAAGGGCAAAGGACTATGCACGTTAAGAATCCATCTTCACAAAACAAATCCACAATAGTTGAACCATATTATGCATGCAGGCAGAGACCAGGGAAGCATCTGACAACAAGAAACCTTAGCTGGAAGCACTTTGCTACAGGGGAAAAATGGAAAAGGGGCCGAAGAAAGGGGATACTACACTTCTGTACTGTGACTAATCCAACCATTTAGTTAGGCCAACTATTCTGTACATACCCAAATGACATAAATCGAAATGCCAGGGCACACCAACAAAACTGAATGTTGCATGAGGCTAAATCTAATATATCCTTGTAAAAAAAAAAAAAATTATTGGACACTGTACAAAGCCTTACCTCTGCAGAGAGAATGAACATGAGGCCCAGACTTAAGCGCTCTTCCAAGAAAGCTGATGCACAACCATTGGAATCAATCTTTCCTCTTAGACGAGCCTGAGACACAGAATAATTATAGCTTTGGATTCTCCTATCAAACCAATTACAGTATATAGAGCTATTCAAATTTTTATTTACCAAGGGAACTACCAGTCTATCTACCAATGGCCCAACTGCAAGTAACAAGAAGATTATAATTGCAACATTTACCTTTTTGCAATATTAAATTTTGGCACATAAGCTGTTTAAAATACATGGAATGTGCAATATGGCAGCCTTATATGGTTTTGTGGGAGTAGAGTTGTGTGGAGTGAGCTGGACATACCAACCACAATTGCAAACAAAAACATCAGAATTTACATGTTATTCATTTTACTTTTTGCCTTACATATATCATTGTTTTTCTTATTCAATCATAGTTGAAAAATACAAAGGATTGCAGTGAACATTAAATTAATACACACATACATGGCATGAGCAGATGGACAGTTGATAATAAGCACCGTGTTTAAGATAGAATTATTCTTCCTAGGCACACTATACTGAGTATAATTGCAAATCTCCAGGACTCAATACCTCTCACATGCTTTTATGTTTTGGGCAATTGATCATAGAATATTGGGTTATCCAGAACGCAGACCTAAATTTATGCAGGAGATATATCACAAGAATACGCATACAGTAGAGACTAAAGCCAAGATGAATGTCAGAAGCCCAATTCCATAGCTTTTGAGATTCTTAAGCTAATAGAGCTTTCAGATTCAAAGCATCCCACATTTGATAAATGGTTAAACCATGACCTCATGTCACAAAAGAAGGAAACAAAGTAAAATAGTGAGCTGTGCAGTACCAACTGAGCTCTTGGGTCTAGCAGTATTCTTGCAGATACTCAGTTTCAGAAGAGAGGAAAGAAAGTCCCACAAGTAACTTTCTTCTCAATTAAGGCCAGATCAAACTAACCAGAGATTATTCTTGTGCAACTTTGTCTACAGAAACAGCCTTGCAGAACAGAAAGGTTGTTGAGGCCGAAAACATTTGGCCAGCTGAATTAAATAGAAGACTTTGGGACCAAAATCCATCCAAATTGTTTTGTTTTGAACATAAATAGGAGCTTGCCCTTTTTTGGCTGCAAAGCATTCTTCCATAGTCTACAAGTTTTCCTTTTCTTTATGGCAGACATAAACAGTGTCATTTAAAGTTGCAAAACCACCTTACAGGAAAAGAAGAAATAAAGGAAGAACATGAAGAGGCGAGATGACGATTTTTTTTTTTTGTTTGGCTTTTTCTTTTCCTTATTGATAATTCAAAATGACAAATATTTTACAAGTACTTACAAAACCAAAACAGGCATTCACAAGTAACTGATAGAGACAGGAAATAGACATTAAAAAGTTGCGCCAATACATAGAACTCCTACACTGTGAGATTTAGGGAAGAGTTAGATGTACGCAACTTTACACCTATTTTAACAAAAAGATTGTTTTACTCAAACCCGTGACCTTCATATCACGATGAAGTAACCTTATTATTACACCAAAACTCATCCATCAGTGATAGACATTAAAAACAAATTATGAAACTAAAGATCCTATAAGGAATAATGACAATATAACAGATATACGCAGACAATTTACTTAATAGAAAAAAAACAAAAAAAAACATTCACAAAATATTCTCTTTTTTTATCTGATCAAATTAGATCACAAACTTATCCAGCCTTCCAAGTGCATAGAATGGCATTCAAAATCAAGTTAAAAATAGATGTATCAATTGAACATTACACTTGAATCAAGTTGCAATATAAGCATTATGCAACCTATTAAATTCCAGCCTTACATCTGCTGAACAACAACATTACACAATTTTCTGTATAACAGACATTAGAGTGAATAGAATTGAAGGCAGCATAATACCTTAATCCACATATTCACAACTAGTGGTGCATAAAATCAATCACCCAGCACAGGCACATGATTTTTTCCTCTAAATATGGTGCATATATTCACAACACTCAGGAGAAGACTAAAAAGGACAAATTTAATGGGATAAAAAATTGCACAGATCTATTCATAACACAAACAATTCATGACCAATACACATAAACAGTATGGCAAGGCTGTAATTAAGAGTGATGTATCCCTAAAAATGATAAAATAGCCATGCTCGTAAATTTGGACTTTAAGGTTTCAGGGCATTAGATAACCATAGCACTTACTTGTCTTAGTATGTAATCATAACCTACACTTGCTGTCACATCTCTTGACATGTAGTTGTACATAAGGTCTGTTGCCAGCGAAACCTTAATGGAACAAACCAGTGTAAGAATTATTTGTGGATAGTAATCTTAGCTAGTAGCTACAGAAAATGGCTACCTTCTCAGAAACCTTCTGAACATAGCTCAGAGCAACCATTCCAGTGCTAGCAGCTTGGCCTGTGGCAACCTGGAGGCCAAAGCAGTTATTAAGAGACTGTGAAAGCACATGCCACCATAATTAGGACTAACAATAAGAGAGAAAATTAGGCCTAAATTTATTTTTAAGAGAAAAAAAGAGAAAAAGAAAAAGAAAAATGAATGTTCATTGTCACACAAGCATGGTTTCCGCCCTCTGCCAAGCATGATGTCTTACTATTAAAACTACATCAAGACTAGATCTCTTTCATTGACATGGTCAAAGAATAGGTGATTCCAAGTAACATTACATATGCCTCTAAATTCTAGTAATCACTCCATTATTTCCTCATAACTCATTCAGCATTTAGTTCCCATTTGCAACATATCATGCACCACAGTCCTATCTCAATTAAATCACTTAGCCTTATTGCTTTCTCTTTTGAGCATTTGAAATAAATTATTTGAATCTTTCAAGGCTGAGAAGCACTCAGTGCCTCTCCACAGCATTTTCAGAGACAAATCAAGGTGTGCACTTTAGCTTTTTCACTGAAACAAGAGCTAAATACAAGAACAATTACAGCACAATCAAAAGTTAATGATGAACTACTTGGCCCACGATGGGATAAAGTATGGAATTCAAGCCAAATTACCATCTTATCTGTCTCATACCGAGCAGCATATCCAATACCAGACTTTCGATGCTGACCAGCCCAAAATACTTCGCCACCCAAAGACAACCCCGGTGTCACACTCTGCATTATATGGCAAAAATAGTGACTATTACATGGCTGTCTACCATGTGAGAGAGAGAGAGAGAGAGGCAAGTCAGTAACACTTGTTAAACCGGCAGGTTAATGATCTTTAATATTTGTGTATAATGATATTTAATATTTGCGTATACATATTCTGTATATTTATCATATCTAAACAAATTTCATTACACCAAGTTAATGTAAACATTAACCCTATAATTATAAGCATAAAATTGCACACACTTATTTGATATATTTTTTATGCTTTATATCTTAAGATTTAAATATGTTTAGTGAAAAGTGTTTTGGTACAAAATTTTAAGATAAAAAATTAATTGGTAGAGAAAAAAATAAAAAAAGATGGTTGCTGTTGCCAGGTCACTGGTTCAACCAGATCAACCCAAGTCAAAGATCTAGGTGGATGATCTGAACAGGGGTCCAGCTTTGATGACAAGGATTCACGACACACCCAAAAGCAGAAAAGATCACTGTGACAAAGCAAAAGTACAATTAAGAAAAGTAACAACAAAAAGGAAAAAGGAGGAATATGATTTGATCCAACATAAATGATCCATACTGAACGGAAGGGACTTAATGATAGTAACCACTTTAGAAACAAGGATGCTGGCAATGTTTATAAGCATTGCTTACTGTCCTCATCCAATTTTTTTATGTGTATATAAGGAGTAATGACATTTCTTTACATTGGTCAGGTCTAATAACATCATTGCTTTACCAGGTCTAAAAGCAGGCAAGGATAGAACTTACCATGAAACTTTAGCAAAAATGTATGGATATTTACTGTTGCAACATCAATTAAGCTTTGCATCAAACCCCTTTCATTACAAATATCTATTAATAGTTCCAATTTTCTCAAAAACTATGTTCAATTCACACAATTGGCATTGGAGTTAGAACCACAACTCAACTCTAATTCTAAAATAATTTAAATTGGGTCAGAGTCCTAATTCTAGTGTTTGGATATGAAAAGCATGGTAATGTTATGTTTCAATCTTATTGCCAGAGGCCTTCATCATCAGCAGCAACATCACTGCCACCAGTGACAGCACCACCAGCTGTGACTATTTCTGGTGATATCCCTATTACCCCTTACTCTTGCTGGCTGCATGTTGCAGGTTGATGGGCACAAATACTGGTGTAACTGCTGGCAACAATCTATGCAATGGCTACAATGGTAATATTATTCAATTGCGCTAAATGTTAATAAAAGGAAATTGATAACCCTAAAGCTATTTGGATTCCTTGGAATCATTTAAGGAATTGTAATTCCAATTCTGAGTTACAACCAAACAACATAATTGGAATTGAACAGTCCAGTACCAATTCAATTCCAGTTCTGGGTGCCCGAAACACCACATAATATTAAAGTTAAACATAAAGAATATCTTATGGGTTCAATCAAAATATTTACCTGGATGTAACTGGCTCCAAATAAGGCCCCATTTCCTAGTTGTAATTGGGTCCTGTAGTCTTTACCCTGTATAAGGGAAGAGAATGCCATATAAGGCAATTCAAAAGCATCATCAATAAACAAACATTCTGATGATAAATTATGTAACTAATTAAAAATCTCAATAGGTTACAGTTTTTCAAACATAGATGGAAAATGGAAAGCACTTATCCCCCAATATATGATTGGACTTCTGGGAAACAAGAATCCTGCAGTCATTTATATCTACGCACCCTCGGTAATATAATTTTGGTTTAATCTTCCAATTGAAGATTGATTTTCGTTTTACATTGTTATTGAAAATTAGGAACTTTTAGTTAAAAAAAACATGGGTTTAACAAGTTAGAGCAACCCCAAAAAACTTTAATCATTTGAAAAGAAATTAAAATATAGCTTAATATGATAAAGAAACACCAATAAACAGTAAGTTGTGGGGTAGGAAATATGCACCAGATGCAGCAAGCAAAAGTTAGCTGCATCTTCTGCTAAGCAGTTGCTCATTCACCATTCCAAGTAACTCTTTCCCATTCCTCTTAGGGCATTCAAGTTGACTTCAGAATAAGAAATCAGCCTAGAAAATCATGTTCATTTGTAGTCTCATCTTAACTCACATACTGCTTGTTGGTCCAGCTGCTTAAGACAGACTTGTAGTCTTCATCTCCATCTTAATCATCTGCTATCAGCAGTGAAACTGTCTCTCTTTTCCTCTTTCTTTGTTTTTTTTTTAAACATATTCATGCTTGTTTTTTCTTTTCCCATTGTTCTCCCAAATGCCTTTTTAAATATGTCTATCCAGACTTCTCTACGCATTTTAATAATCTCAAACGCTTGGATTTATTGCTACAATACAAAGCAGTTGTCCCTTAGCATTGGACATCAAACAAGTCAAAAACACAAATACATACTCATTCTCAGCCCCCATACTACCCACACTTCTAAGCAAGTGAACAAAAAGCATAATAAAGACATTAAGTGTGAACTTGGTTTTATAAACAAAACAAGTAAGAAAATTTCCAATACCCAAATTGTATTTCACTCTTGACATTACTGTAAAAAGATAAACATCCACATACAAAATAAGAAAGAATTAAGACAGCCATAATAATTTACTTCCAATGAAACAGTGACGGTAAAATCTATGTGATCTTTTAGGACTTCTGAAGTAGATATGCCAACAAATTGATATAACATAGGAGATCATTGCTGCTGCTATATATTCCTCAATAATAAGTAGCCACATTGCAACAATTATATGTTGCATCATCAAAAGGTAAATTTTGCAAAAGTAAAAGCACATAAGCCAATAAAGTGGGATGAATGGACCTTGTAATCAAAGTTGAACATGGCATGGGACATATGAGGCTCACTTGTAAGCTGCGTGTATAAGAACAGAACAAAAATTAGCTCATATATGTGCCCAGGCTTCTATCTTTCAGAATCCACTACCAAAAGATAAATAGGGACAAGGATAAAGAAGTCCCAAAATAAGTGAAATAAGAAATATGCTCTACCTGAGCATTAGCCTTCAAAGTAAGATCATCAGTCAGATCACATTTTACTCTTGCATTTAGTCTCCCATCAGTCAATACTCTCCCAAAAAGCATCAACTACAAAGAACCCATCAAACACTTAAGAGTTTTGATTGGGAACAATGAACATATAACAAGTCCCAATGGGTCAATTACTAAAAGGATCACTTAAAAAGACAAATATTCTAATGAAAACGTACCTTCGGATCTATAAAATTCGCACCAAACTCATAATGAGCAGTAGGAATTTTGATAGTTTCAGAAGACTGCGAGGGAATTTCTGTAGGTCCCATGAAGACACTGAAGATGGTTGATAAAATAAATTATAGCCAAACATAATATAAGAATGAACACCCTGAAGTGAAGAACTGAAGGTTGAATGAAAAACAAGCTCTGACTGAACCAACCTGTGACTGAGTGAGAATTTCTGATTGAGTCCTTTGGTAAAATCAAAGCGCATCCCCTCGAAAAGCTCTGGCTTCAACGACACTGCCGTGAAAATTTCAAGAAATTCAAAACGGAGAAGGAAGCAAATCCAATATATAATCAACCTGCAGCATAGGAAAAGAAGCAGTTTATAAAGAAGAAGGAAAAATAAATGGGGTCCGAAAATGAGGAACTGAACTAAGAGCTTCACGGTGGAGCTCTTCATAGGGAACGGGGCATGGAAGGTTGAGGTAATCGACTTTCTTCTCGATTCCACCGATCATCTTGGCCGTCGCCGCAGCCTCGCCCAACGTCGCCGTCGAGCCCGGAGGTACCATCTCCACCATGGCCGCTGTTTCTTTGGCTTCGATTCAGGGGAAATACAGCCGCCGCAAGGGAGGCCCGGAGGAGAGAGGAGGGGGAGTGGCCGCGCGTGCTCTTTTCTGGGGCTGCGTCAATCTGCGGTTTAAGAAAGGGTTTTAAGCTACCCTTTTGCAGGTCTTTGTCTTTTCATTTTTTGCTTCTTTCTCGATTTTTTTTTTCTCTCTCTTTCAAACTCGTCCTTTTTACGTCGGAATTAAATGTCCGGAAATTTGAGAAATATTTAATTACTAATTTTATACTGACTCTTATGCATGCGACCACCGCCACACCCAACAAAAAAAAAAAAAAAAAAATCCAAACTTGAGAGACCTTCTTGCCTGTATTTATAATTCAATAACACAATAAATGTAAATATAATAGATAAATTAAGTATTACAAGTCAACAATGTTCAATTCTACCACTAAAAAAAAAAGAAATTATAATTTTTCTTTTTTGCACTAGTGGCAATTTTCATTCTATGCAACATCCATTTGAGTTGTCATGCTCGTTTGATTACTTTCGCTGCATTTGAAACAGGTACCATTTGGTGTAAAATCTAGATTTTAGTTGAGTTTTGTAAATTTACATAAAATCTGCTCTCGTTTGCCTTTGAATGTGATTATACAAGGTAGGAGTGTACACAAAATGGTCTCATCCATGTGTAACTTAATTAATTTGATCAAAATCAAATTAAAATTCTTAAAAACGGTACAAATAAATTAATTATAATTTGTAATTTAAATAAATTGAATCGTATTCAATTGTTAGGTTGGGGTTTTCGAAATTTCAAAATCTCCAAAATCAAACCGGTATGAAGATAGATTAAAACAGTTTCATCCCTTCACTCTGTATTGGTTGACGCCAATTTTGCTTGAAACACTGAATTTCTAAATCACAACCAACAGCTCATTTTTGAATAGAAGGGTTAAATTTACCTAAATCGACCCCATGTACACCCCTAATCCAAGGTCATTGTTGCTACCCACCCAAGTCCTTTTTGTTTGTTGAATGGACATATGGGCATTATGTGTAATGTCTTCCAACTAGTTTCCAAACCCCAGATGAACGTTCGATGTAGCTTCACCAACCGATTAAAAGTGGAGGCTATAAAAGTTAATCTGACCTAAATAGCCTAACTTGATTCGTTTGGATTGAAAAAATCAATGACTTGTAATGCAACTCAACCCTGAAATAAAAATAATTTAAATTTAAAATAATTTAAAATTTAAATGAACTGAATATAAAATAATTTGAAATTCAAAAAATTCAAATTTGAGATGACCTGAAACCTTCAATAATCTAAATAAATGTAAAATTGAACTTGACTCAAAATTATAATTTCTTTTAATAGAAATTAAAATTTTTGGATAATTTTTTCTTAAAAAATAATTTTTATTTATAAAAGTAAAACATATATTTTTACTTATTTTTTAAACTCTGATCATTCTTTTCTTTTCTTTTCTTAATATATTATAACACTTGACTTTTCTAATTTCATAAACACAATATTTTTATTTAACGTTTATGTTTAAATTTAGTCTCATTATTTAATTTTTTCTATTTACATAAAAATAATGATTCATTCTTATTAAAAATGACTCTTGATTTTTTACCAATAAAAAGGAAAAAGCTTGTTTTATAAGTTTGATAATAAATCACAAATGCTTATAAATAGTAATAATTAAAATTGACTTGATTTAGATAATTTATATTTAAAATAATGTTAAATTTAAATATATCATATTTAAAATAATTAAAAAATAAAGTAATTAAAATTTAAAACACCTAAACTTAATAAATACAAAATATGAGTAACTTGGAAACCCAAATGATTAGAAGATCAAAACAACTTGATCTAAAACTAACTTGATTTATTCATTTGTCACTTCTAAAAAACATTCTTTAAATCCTTTTGTTTTGCCCCCACATTGAAATTCTTGAAAAATGATATCTCTTCGCTCTATATAATCTCATAAATCTTTCTATATAAAAATATTTAGTATCCATTAAAAAGTACTTTTTTATAAAATAGAAAAAAAATAAAATTATATTCAAAGATTAAATTAAATATTTAGTATTCAAATAAGAAGTTTTCATGTACTAAGAAGTGTCTCAGGAAAGTTCACTTTTATTTTTTTTTTTTGCAAAATCATATTGAAAATGCCATCCATCATGAGTTGTACTTTCGTATCCTACCATTACAAAAATAAATTGTGCATCAAAACTAATACATGCAATTATAATATTTTGTGTTGAAACATCTTTTTTACCAATATAATGTATTTATTCTCTTTTCTCACCCAAATAGGTATATGAGTGTCATTAGGACTCAGCCTGCATATTGTGTGAGTGTTAAAAATCTTTTGAGAAGCATTTACAAATTAAGAGAGACTTATAATTACTACTAAGTATTGAGAAGCATGTACTATAGTTTAATTAAGTTATGTCACTTTTATTAAGAAAATGAAATAACAATGTCAAAACTTTAGAAAAAAGAGATCTAATAAACTATTTATATTAAATGTTATCATTATCCTTACATACAAAATAAGTCATCATTTAAGAAAGAATCATGTCTTCTTAACATCACAAGTCCTCAACAAAAGGATGACAAAAAGACCTATTAGATTATTCACATTTACCTTGCTGTAATAGTGATAGCAAGGTAATAAACATAACATCTCAATCATAATCAATACAACTCCCATTAAACTAACAACACAATAATTGATAGAGCTTGATATCTAGTTTCTGCTTGCTCATTCCTTATATTTGTCTCATATGTTTGCTAGAATGCAAATGACCCACTTAAATATGTTGTTAACTATCTATGAGATTAAGAAGCACTTGTCATAATCTGGTTAAGGCTAACAACCAAGGTTATAGGTTGATGTGAATGCATCTAAAGTATCAAGTGAAATATTTGTTAATATAACATTATAATCAATTTGCATTAAGGCCAAAATTAAATTATTATTTTCCCTATATAAACATTGCTAGTCTTAGTTAAAGTCATAACTCTAAAGCCCATCCTTACTTGTCTTTTTTCTTTTGTAACTTTGTTCTTCTATTGCACAGATAATGGATTAGTCTCTCAATTCATGTTACTTGTCATTCTCCTTTTAGTCCTAGTGGCAAATTGGTTTAATGGTACTACTTGTTTTAAACCAGTTACTATTGTAATGTCACCTTTTTTTGGTCTCCCTCTTTTCTTACCTTATATACAAAAACAAACAATAATAACCCTTTTTTGTAAGAATCAAATGGTTGTCATATTTATTTGATCTCACTTAAGTTGCATAAGGCCTTAATAGGTTATCAATGCCTTAATATGTTTCTTTTTGATTAGGTTATACTTGTGGAGCAACATTTATTTCCTTCCATAGTCTCCCTTTCTTTCTTGCCTATCCTAAAGAATAATAAGAAGAATAAATAATAATAGTGCTAGGATGTTAACATATTTTTTAATAAAAATAGATAGTTTTGTTTACAGTTGTTCTTGCTTTTGCAAGGAATATTATTAAGTTAATGTGATGATAATCTTTTTTGTTGTGGCCAAATTCATGGCACTGCTAATACTATATATTAACTCCTACTTTGGTTATCTTTTATGCTAGTTCAAAAACTCATCCTTATCCTTTCTCCTTAACTTTCTTAGTCTACCATGCATTTGCTTAAATAATGAAGATAGCATCCTACTGTTCTCAACCACAGGCCATATCTTGTAACCATTCAATGGCTCAATAGTGTAATCATATGCCTCTAGATAAGTAATCCATATACAACATTTATCAATATATTTATTTAGGTTTGCTTGCTGATAATTGATACATGACATAGCATGTATACATAAGATACTAGCTAAGTCCCACAATATGTATTAGCAATTATATGAGACAAGATCCATAACAAATCTATCATCATAACATAAGATCTTAAATTTCAATGTCCTATTCATTAAACGTCTTTTGTATATAAAGGCAAATTACATCATTTGATTTTTCTATCAACTTCTTCTTATTCCTAATCCTTACCATCAATGTCACCCTTATATCCTCTAACATGTCGATAATGCCTTTTGTTCTCACTTTCATAATATACCCATTAAAACACTTTGATATATTGTTATTAATGATATCATACTTTAGACAAGTACTTATAAAGGCCTTAACAAATTTATGCACATCTTATTGGTGAAATCATTATAAACTTATGAGCTTAACTCTTTCATTTCTTCAAAGGCTGCTTTGAATTCATGTTAAGTTATGCTTAACTGCATTCTAAAGGCACTTCTTTAAAGTATATCCCTTGAATTCCTTGTGTCAATTGGCATATATATGTCTAGTATAATTTTGATGCTTAGCAAGTGGTAGCTTAGTTGAGACAAAATTACACAAACCTTACATCATACATAATAATTTATATTCAATAAGATATTAGTTGGCATATTCATATAAAATAATATATAAAAAATAATGAGCAATAAACATATTTTTTGTTTATCACTTATAATAGTCCAACCAAGTCTATCATTAATCTTAAGTTAGTTTACCAAAATATTTAAAAACTAACTTTAATTTTCTTTATTTTTCTTTGTGACAGTAGCCCATGTCATTGAATACATTTGCTTATTACTATCCTTTTTAATTGCACTTAGTAAGGCTCCACCCAAAAAGGTCTTTAAAAAACAACCATCCAAACTTATAACTTTTTTACATCTCATTAAAAAACCATACTTTAAAGTAACAAAACTAATGTAGAATCTAAAAAATATAGGTTCTTTTTTTGTTAGATCATGTTTTGGCTTAAACAAGTTACTAGGACTTGTTAATTTCAATTTAACCTTATATGACCTCAATTTGTTATAATGCTCTTTTATAAAGCCTTTTAACATATCAATTGCTTTCATTCTAAGCCTACAATATTGCATTTTGTTAATTATTAAGGCAAACCTTTCTTGTAAATCCTTCTATATCTCCGTAACACTTCATTTAAGCCTCTTTTAAAACTTGTGAACATACTCTTTGGCCAATAAGATTATACTTGTTTGTTTATTTCTCATAACTCTGCAACATGTATGGTATCAAAAACTATCTTTATCATAAAGATCTTCTTTTTTTTTTCCTATGTTATATACATTATCCATACACATCCATTTATATAAGCTACCTTCATTCTCTAATCATAAGTCCTTTTTCATTTTATGGCATACCCATTGATGATCATTTACCTTTGTATGCACTGCTTGAATTAAGCTGTACCATTAAAACTCATATTGTTGTAATTTTTCCTTTTTTTACTCTCTTTGCTTTGAATTTTCATATCATTTTTATCACTATCAACTGGTGTTTCAAAATCACCATCAAAGTCATTATACTTAATATGTCATTCCTTATGATTAGAAATCTCTTTAGCATCACCCATTGACATCTTAGTAGTTCCTTTTCCCTTGTGAAATTGTGATTCCGGTTCTTGAAAAACCTCATAACCAAATGCTCTAACATTCATCAATACTTTTGCTTTTCTCCTCACATTTATATACTTTTCACTACCAGTTAATAGCTCATTATTATAAAGCTCAACCTTAATATCACTCTCCATATCAAGGATATAATTAGGATCTTCTTTTTTTAAACTAAGATCCTTCCTAGTACCATATTTAGTATCACCATTATATTGATTTGTCTCCCTATTTTGTTGTTTATGATCTTCATGAAGTCTAGTAGTCTCAGCATATTATTGTTGATACTGCTCAATCTCAACATATTACTATTAATATTACTCATTTTAGCCATTCTCGCCAATATGTTATTCATTATCTTCTTTATTTTTAATAGATTCAGTTTATGTAAACTCCACATTACGTTATGGACTAATATGCACTTGAGCAACAACTTGGGTGACAACTCCATTTAGAGTTTCATTGTCTTTACCAACTCTATTATTCGCATTCTCAACATTCGCAAAATCATCATCACACTTATCTATATCCTTAACTTCCTCTTTTAGCTCAACTCTATCTAAAAAATATACATCCTTAACAACTATAGCTTCATCTACCTTATGTAAAATATAGAAATAACCATATACATTCACTTATTAGCCATTAGATTCACCATATCTACTAATGGCTTGTCACTTGTCCTACTTAATAGCTTCATTAACTTAAATGATTAGTCTAAAAATTTGCACATATTAAACTATTCTTTTTATCCCAAGCGTAGACAATATGTTGGTTGTGATGACTTTTAGGACCTTAACTTTACCCCCTTCATACTTTATCTTAGGATACATCTTTATAGTTCCAACATAATAAATTCAAATAATCACTAACATTGTCCATTCTTAAGACTTAAAAATTGTATCACATATACTCTATAGCAACATCATATTTCCATATTAACTAAAACTTATATACACACATTTGTTCTCATAAATGTCACTTAAATGTTTTATGATATTTTATTATGATATGCAATAATTAATAAAATTATTGTCATTATCCTATATATGAAATTTTTAATTTAATACCCTATTAAGAAACTAAGGATTTGGACAATAATTCACTAGGTTAATAGGTTTCTTGTTAGAATATTAAGCTTAATACTAGTAGTGATTTATTACTAACAAAGATTAAGATAAATTCATCTTCCTCATGTAATTAAAGAACAAAAGGAAATGTTTGAAATAATAGGATTAGACATAGTTATTTAAGAGTTAAAATTGTTTTAAGAAATGATGGTAGCTTGATACTAATAAGAATTGGAAAAATATTTTTGTACATTTATCACTACTGACTCTACCATACAAGACATGCATATATAATTGCTTATGACAGAAAAGGATAAAATTTAGTGACAAAGATTGTTAAAAAGAAAAACAAAGAGTGTTGCATGAATGTGACAAAAGTTGTTATAGGAAATAGTTAACAAAGGTTAATGTTATAGAGAGCTATATTCATAACACTTTAAATAGTCTTCTTTTTGGTTTTTTTTATAGATTAAGTCAAGCTTTATTTAAAAGATTAAAAGTCAAATAACATAAGCTTACTTATCAAAAAAATTAGTTATAGACTGTCAATAATTTGTGATCCTTAATTATTACTAGTCTTTAAAATTAAAAAGAGTGATATTAAAGGTATACTATAAACATTTGCTTATATAATGAAAACAAATGTTAAGGCACATTATCAAACATGTAAATAATGTTTCTCCTTTTTTTTTATTGTCTTCATCAAATTGCAAGCTCAAAATAATAGAAAACAAAAAGGAAAGAATCAAAAAGCAAATAAGATTTAGCAAGATTTTAGTATACATATAAAATGAACAAATCTTTCATTTGGCTTGCATTAGGTATTGGAAGAATTGCTAGTAAAGATAAGTATGCAAGTTTATTGGGATAAGAAAGGAAACAAAAACTTCCCAAATCTTCCTTATATATTGACTATGGTATCAGACTTATATTTATCATATTAAAGTTGTAAATTAATATATCATGCACTATTATATGTCATTACTTCACAACTATACTAAAATTAATCACAATACCCATTTAAATTTTTTCTACCTACTTTTTCTTGTGGATCCAAAATCATGCATCTTAATATAAAAGCTAAATCCTTTAATAGTATGCAAATGTAGCCAAACATCACCAAAGATAACTACTTTGCTAAATCTTAGATAAATTTTCATTAGGTCATGTATTTCAAGATGGATTTTAACCAATATACAAATAAAAAATGTCATGAAACATAATCTTCTTAACTTGATACAAGCAAAGATTTCCTTATATCAAAACTTATTAGTCACAAGTTATATATGATTTGTTAAACCCTAATAAGCAAATTTTAATCCTTAATTTAGCAAATTCTAATTTGACAAATCACATAAGGCATTTTTATATATAATATAGCTTAAAAAAATATAGATACTTATTATTTTCACACCGTTAATAACTTTTTACTCTAATTTCAAAACAGATATGCTCCTTTGTCTAAGAAATTATTCTCAACAACCTTTCTTAGTTGTCGCTTTCTATCAACAAACTTGGTCTCCTCACAGAACGAAATAATGGTTCCTTTGCCTCTTTCACAAAACGAAACTTAGCCCTCTCGAATGTTTTCTCTCTTATTTTCACACTCAATAAAGATTTCATCCTCTCTATCTCTTCAGCTCCTTACAACATTATATCATATTCCTTTTTTATTAGATTTAACTTATTATTTGCTTTTTTCTTAATTTTCATTACTCTTATTTTTTTTCTTTATTTTTAAAATTCTTTAATTTTTTTATTCCTTTAATTTTAAATGACAATAATATTTTAAAATTTTATTTGTATTTTACATAGATTGGCCTAAGCCCTATAACTCCTTAGTCCAATAAGTCATTTTGTCTTTATTTACACATCAACTTTCTTTCCATTTCAGCTTAACACGGCAATTGATTTAACGAATCCATAGATTTGTTATGATTATGCAAATTATTACAGATAAATATGTACGTTAATCCTTTTTAATATTATTCTTTTTTTATTTCCTAAATTTTAAATAATAATAATATTCTAAAATTTCATATGAGCTTTTATATGGATTGAGTTAAGGTTAATAACTCCTCAATCCTATATGACATCTTGTTGTCATTTTATCATTATTTACACATCAATTTTCTTTTCATCTCAATTAAATACATCAATTGAGTTAATCAATCCATCTTCTCAATTTGATGGCTAATTAGTTTTGTTATTAAAAAATTACCAAAGTAAATAAAATATTACTTTTATAAGTAGAAGTTAGGTTTGTTATTACATGAATAGTTGCGAAGACATATGTATATTAACCCTTATTTAAACAATTTTTAAATTCCTTTGCAAGTTAGCCACTTTTTCAATAAAATTCATGTAATCATAATTTTTTTCATTTCAATATTAAATAGCAAAACTTTAGATGATGATGTATATACATTTTCTTTAGTTACTATAGTACTCATGATTATGATCCTATACTAAAAGTAAAGTTTCTCACTAATTCTCTTTCACATAACTTTGCAAAATAATAGTTTTTTTACATTTAAATAAATAATTAGTATATAAAAATAAATTTAACATTATATTTTATAACAAATTTAATATTCACATCAAAATGTAATAATTTATATCTTGTTTTTTTTTTTGGTATGAAATATAATACATCATTAATTTAGCATAATGTATTTCATTAAACATGGTAACATGGTGTGCTAACTATATTGATTTAATGATGCGGAAGAAATAAATTGACTATTAGGTGTTATGTCACTGTTGAGCTTAATGGAGTCTCTCATTTTATGATGCGGAAAACCCCAAAAAGACGTGGCTTAGGGACCTAACGCACACAATGAATCAAAGAACAACCAGGAAAGCTAAATCAGAGGTGAATGACACAAACCCTAGACCCAATATTCGAAGGAAGACGAACCTAGGGTATTCAAGATGGATATGGACGCCACACTCCAGAAAAGGAAGGAATTGGGAGTGATAAGTCGATTTGAACGCCACAAGAAGAATTACCTCTTGATAAGTTCTTTAGTTCTTGAAAGAACCGAGTGAGAAAAACCCTTGCTGTTTATTTCACTCAAAGTTGTATATCCACAGCTTACAAAGGGTGCCTATTTATAGGATTAGATAGCAATCCTAAAGAGGTAAAATTCCTATTTAAGAGAAATCCCTATTTTGGAGGGATTTCAGACTAATTCCAGCACATACAATGAACTCCTATTTAGGAGTGAATTCTATACTTATTTTAACCTATTTAAGTAGTCTAATTATATTAAATAGACCTGGGCTTCTTTTAAAATTTGAATTCGCACCATTTGAAGCCTGGTTGGTCTGAATGTCCAAAATCAGCCTATTTAGTACTTCTTTGATCTTTCTGGCCCTAACTCGTGTTGTTGGGCCTTCTGAAATTTACAATGGACCTCTTGCATTAATTGAAACTCTAACTTGTGTTGGATTTTTTATATCTTTTAAAACCTTCCACCCATCATCTCCATGGTTCTCGTCATTTTAGCCAAAATCTAATTTACTTAGTAAAAGAATAACATTTTTAAAAAGTCAGTGTTGAAATTAAAAAAAAAAAAAAAACTAGAACCACAGCCACCAATGCTGTTGTCACTTTTTACTCCACCAACACCAATTCCAACGCCTTCAGCTCTACCTCATACTTTCCTTTTAACTCTAAAACCTCTGCCACTCGGAGATCCATCCCCAACGTTGCCTCCATTGCCACCATCAAAACCACCATCTCTACGAGCGCCTTCCCCATCTCCACCACTAAGTCCTCCTTTAACACCAAACCCTCCACCATGGCCTACCCCACCTCTAACACCACTTCTACCTCTGCCGACACATCCATTAACACCTCCCTCTACTCTTGCTTTTTTATGCATATACATCTTTAAAGTGTAAACTACTGCAAACAACGATTACGTCGTAGAGAGAGATTGCAAAAATGTCTAATAAAAAAAAAACACAAATCTTAAGAGTTAAATAAAATTTGAAATTAAAGAAAAAAGGACGTAAAAGAGAAGCATTATAAGTCAAAATCATCAAATTCAAATTCAAGTCAAGTCCACAAACATTTTCGTCTCACTCTCACTTAAATTCTAGCAAGCCAAAGAAAAAAAAAATAAATGTGAAAAATGAAATACATTTTTTATTCTATTTTAAATATGCACTTTATGATGCGTAACCACACACACACACACACATGAAATAAGGATCGAAGCATCATTTCCAAGCACTAGTTGTTTAGGATTCTAATCCATTAAAGGGGCATGTGTCAAAGACTCATTATTTACCATGCCACTGCAGATACAAACTCTTGTTGACTTCTCTCATATAGTCAGTCTTAACAGGTTTCCTCTCTCTCTGCTTCGCAAATAAAAAGCCTTTCAATGAAGGTAACAAGAATGAAGCCAACAGGACAAGCTGGCCTCCTCCATAAACTCTTATACTACTCCAGCCATTTTCGTCACCCACTCCTGTAAAACCCCTTTTATCTTCTTTTAATCTCTCAACCTTTAGCCACAATGATGAGTCCGCTAATTTTCCATTCTAGAAGTAAGTGAAAATTGAAGTGCACTGGGAAACTTCCTTGGAAAAGGCATACGAACTTTGCCTTTTATGGGGTCATTCTTTCTCATAACTATTTTTTCTCAAAAAACTCTAAATCTAAAAAAATCAAACATTCAAAGAATCCACTTCTTTCTAATTTTGCTATTGTCTAAAACCCAATTCGCAAATCCAAAAACAAATTAAAAAATAAAAAAAGGAAAAATTTTTAAGAGAATAAGATGAAGGGTAAGAAAGGGATGTCATTCAAGAAGCTAAAATCAATGAATCTAATTCGTTACCCACAGTGAAGTTAGATTATATTATGTAGGTAAATGCAATAGACAGTGTTATCGAAAAAGTGCCAAAGATTCTGTTTGTTGGGATTGGGGGAGGTGAGGAAGTTATGATTTCAACGAAAATGGAATCCAAGTCCAGTTCTTTGAGGCAAACACCTTTTATTAGTGTTGTAGAGGAAAGATAGAAGCTGAATGAAAAGGGATATGCAGAAGCTTACGAGGAAGGAAATGGGATATCAGGAAACACATGAGGAAGGATAGCTGGTAGTTGCGAGGAGTTCAGGCTGGAACCAAAATTCAAATTTACAGAGCCATTGTTTTTCTTTTAAATTTCCATTTGTACCTTCTAGAAATGGAATGCAATTGATTATGAAGTAGCAAATTAGGTAAGAGAGATGCGTGATGATTGAGTTCATGATTGACTTTTCGCGTCTTCAGTCATCTACAAGACCGTTTCTGATCCCCGAGGAAATTAATCGCACCAAATTGGCATTGGAGCTGATGATCCTGACCCCATGAAAATCTCTCATGATGGGTGGAACACAACAAAATCTCTAACCATAGCAAAAAGCATGAACATTTTGTTCGATCATTGGTACAGGACTGACCAAAAAGGTACGACGCCACTCTTGAGGAGCTTCTTTCGTGGATCACCAGTATTGACTTCAAACAGAACTACTAGATGATGTCGCAGACCCGGGGTATGGCTTCACAGTAAAAATTATTTTGATCTCGATCAAATATAAGTGTTCATATGCCTAGAAGGCTACAAGACACATTTGTGCTTGTCAAGCTACAAGAGGCAACGGTGGCCACCCTGCAGCAGAAAACAAAATTCACTCTGAAACTCCCTCCCCTTTTATCCACTCCTTGTAAAACTACAGGGACTCTTCCACCTGAACCCACCAGCAGCCATGCCATTGCTACAGTACCCACTTATTAACGTGGGAAGATAGGCATAACCTTCTAAGAGTTCAAGAATGAGGAGTAGCACGGAGTTCAACGAGGAACGTGCTAGCGGTCTTTGTTCTTGGTGCGATGAAAAATATGAGCATCGCCATAAATGTCGCCACAAGAACCTCTTCCTCGTCGAGATTTCCAAATAAGTGGGAGGAGTCAAAGGTGGGAATCTTGAGGCTCCTAAAAATGGTGATGAAGGAGAGGAGCAAGTGCACATCTCTATGCATGCGATTGCCGAAGTTGGGGCGGAATCACGTAGAACCGTATGGGTCACAGTTTGGGTGGGATCTAAGGCCCTTCACACACTTACTGATTTAAGAAGTACCCATAACTACCTCAACTTGGAGGTGGCTAAAAGGGTGGGGTACCAAATCGAGCCGGCAAACGGCCTGTGTGAAAGTGGCGGATGGTGGTTATGTTGATTTCGTAGGGACCTGTAGAGGTTTTCAATGGGAGTTCCAAGGAAGCACATTCACCTTCCATGTATAATACATTCTTCCACTGGGAAGTTGCGAATTGGTTTTACGAGTGCAATGGTTGGAGACCTTGGGTGGCATATGCTGGAATTTTAAGTAGTTATGTATGGAGTCCAAGCCAAATGGTGGGAGGCACATTTTGTAGGGTGCCAGCTCGCTAGTAAATCAAGAAGATAGGCAACAAGGGGCTTGACAAAAGCTCTAGCTCACTCCTCACACTCGGCCCTTGTGCAGCTCCGCAGCATTAAATGAAGATTGGGGGTCAAAATTGGGCAAGCCTTTAGCGAACAATAACGGGTCACTTATTAAAGTCTCATGAAAGATGTCTTTTAGTCGTTCCTTCGAAATTGGGAAGGCGCACCTTCACCATCTCTACGCCAGACACTGTAATTGCTCCGACAACATGAGCTTTACGCAAAGCAAAACAAGCGGTTCTTTCGCCCAAACTGAAATTGAATACTTAGGCCACCTCAATCTTGGCCTCCGCCTTTTTATATTACGGAAGATTCGTACGAGGGTACGCTGAAATTGAATAGCCCCTACCCCGGCTTCTTAAGAAGAATGCGCCCTTTTCATGGATGACAGAAGCAGATGAAGCATTTTCCCTGCTCAAAACGGCCGCGGTCACTACCCCCGTCTTATCTTCGTTAGACTTTTACCCAAGAGTTCACGGGCGAAATGGATGCCTTTGGTGTTGGAACGGGTGCAATTCTCTCTCAAAATGGTCATCCCGTTACTTTTATCGGTAAGGTATTCGCCCCTCGCCACCAACAATTATCAGTGTGTGAAAGCAAGATGCTGGCGATCCTTGAAGCAGCGATTAAATGGAAACACTACCTCTAAGATCACCATTTCTAGATACGAATGGATCAACACAACCTTAAATATTTTTTAAGAGTAAAGATTATCCACCCTGGGGCAATTTAAATGGTGGTCAAAGTTGCTGGCCTTTGATCACGAAATCGTCCACCGACGGAGAAGGGAAAACAGAGCAATAGGTGCACTTTCTCGGGTTAATTGCAGTGGGCTTCTCTTGTTTGCTATGTTGACAATATCTACGCCATTGTCATATGAAATTAAGCAATCGTGGAATGAAGCTGCAAGCTTAGAACCCCTAATCGACAAGTTGCAATAAGGGCAATTAGCTAAAACCCCTTATAAATTCACCTGGGAGTTACAGTGCAAGTGGAAAGGGTGGATGGTGGTGGGAACCAGTTTTGGGCTGCGTCGATCCATTATAAGCAAGTGGCATGAGAGAGTCAATGAGGGCTATATGGGAATATATGATGGAATTCAAAAGGTCAGTTGTGTGTTCTTCTGGAAAGGACTCAACAGAGACGTCCGCAATTTTGTTTGAGAACGTGATGTGTGTCAACGTTGTAAGTACGATTTTGTAGCCTCGCTCGGACTACTACAGCCACTGCCAATTTTTTATGGAATGTGGCACTCACCTTAACCATGGAGTTGAGTAAATTGCTAACGAAGCACAAGTCGTAAAGTTCGTTGGGATAACAAGCACAAGTCCGTGGCACTTGCGACGGAGCACTGGCCATGATTCCATCTCGGTCATTGTTGATCAACTCGGTAAGTATGCCCATTTAGTTGCCTTAACACACCGCTTCATGGCCACTACCGTCGCGAAGGCTTTCCTAGATAGCATCTTCGGGCTCCACGGGTTGTCGGAGAATTTCGTTAGTGATAGAGAGACAGAGTCTTTTTGAGCCAATTTTGGCAGCAGCTCTTCCGTCTTCATGGGTGTTTGATTATAGTTCTCGACTGCTTACCACCCCTAAAGTGATGGTTAATCGGAAGTGGTCAACTATTGCCTAGAGACAAACCTCTGGCGCACTACCAATGCTCATCCTCATCACTGGAGTTCCTAGCTATCGTTGGCCGAATGGTGGTACAACACCCATTTCCCCTCCGGCGTTCGCGCCACTCCCTTCAAGGGTCCATATGGTTACCCACCCCCAGTATATCTCCTGTACGTTCCTTGGGATTTGAAGGTTGCTTCTATCAACGAGTAACTCTGCCTCCATAAGGCCAACATTTGCCTAATGCATATTATCTCACGAGGGGGGCAAAATCGTATGAAACAGCAAGCTGACCATCATCGTTCAAAAAGGGAATTTCAAGTGGGGGACCATGTTTTTCTCAAGCTAAAACCTTATCATCGACGCTCTCTAATGCAACGACTTTCTCAGAAATTGGTCGCTCCCTTCTTCGGGTCACGTCAAGTTATTGCTAAAGTAGGCAAGGTCAAAGGTCGTGTATCAACTGGCACTACCTCCTTCAGCCAAGACTCACCCTATTTTCCGTGTATCTCAGCACAAGGCAAAACTTGGTCCCACTCAAGACAAGACTTCGATTTTGAACTCCCTCTCGAGATTCTAGAAGCCTTGACCAAAGCCATTCCGATGGCTACACCGGATTGCGAAACGTGCTAACAAGGTAGTCACCCAGGTGTTAGTTCAATGGTCTACCGGACTAGCTCCTTTATGGGAATTCCTGTATGACCTCCACAAGAAGTATTCATCCTGCACCCTCCCTTAAAAGACAAGGGTGTTTAAGAAGGAGGTCTCGTTGCAGAGGAAAATAAAAGTTGAGTGAAAAAGGACGCGTGGAAACTTACGAGGAAGGACGATGGTTCTGTGATATGGGGATAAAGGTTTGAAGGAATGGGATTATCGAGAAACACGCGAGGAAGGGTAGCTGGTCGTTATGAAGAGCTCAGGCAGGAATCGAAATTCAAATTGCAAAGCCACTGTTTTTCTTTTTAAATTTCCAATTGATTATGAATTAGTATATTAGGTAAGAGAGATCCATAACGCTTATGTGTGCACTAACGACACTATCCCAATTTCTCCATTCAACCTGTGATGACGGACCGGTGAATGAGAGCCATCTCTTCGGTCGGATAAGAAGAGTAGAATCTTGGGCCATATAAACGTGAGTATTATATATCTAAAGGACTGTTTTTTAGAGGGAGAGTAATGACTCGTGACAAGTAGTATCAGAATCAACTCTGACCCTTATTCTGATATCTCCTAGTAAGTGTTTCGTGTAGAAAAAGTAGGTAAAAAAAGGTTCCGATTCTCGACGAGAATGTCGATAGATTTAGTGGGAGAGAGTGTGACGAACGGTAATGGATGTATGAGATCCATTTCCTATATCGGATAAGAAAATGAGGATGTTGGGACATATAAACACTCTAAAAAGGTAGCCTCTTTGACTCCGATCTACCGGCTGCCTTTTAAACAAGTTGTGCGAGAGCACACGACAACACACACAAAACAAAATGGACAAAAAACCTGAAACAAATAATCGAAATTGATCAACACTCCATGCAACGTTTGTAGTAATTTTAGCTTTGTTTAATTCATAAAAGAAGAAAGAACATAGAGAAAGAGGCTGGATAACTTAATGCCATCTTTATATAGATTAATGATGCTTTGCAAATGTCATGCAGTCTTTTTATATATTAAGGATGATTTACAAACGTCTTTTTATATTAAGGATAATTTATTATATATATAATCTCTGTATATATATTAAGGCAGGATAACTTAAATTAAAATTTTTCTTAATCATAATTCAGAATATAATTATAATGAACTATATTTTAATTTAAATTTAAATTAATTTTAATTTAATTTTTAATTAAAAATAATTATAACATTAAATATAAATTAAGATATAAAATATCAATAAATAATAACAATATATAAAAAAATGTGAATGTAAAGGCGAAGCTAAACATTTTGTTTTCCTGACTTCTTGATTCTCCCCGTTTTATCTTCTATTTTAATTTACACGAAAAATGGGATTTAGAGATTTTGGTTTAAGCGTTATAAGAGATTAGGGTTTTTTTTTTGTTTGAAAAAAAAAAAAGATTAAAAACGAATGCAATTAGCGCAAAAAAAGAGTTTTTCTGTTTTTTTTTTTATTGAACCGGGTTAGACACATCTCGTTGTCCGGTTGAAAACTTTAAAGTTTCTCTCTCCGTCCCCGCGTGGGTGACGCTCAGCGTGTCTGCGTGCGCGCGTGTTGCGAGAGAGAGAGAGAGAGAGAGAGAGGGTGGCGAAACGCAGAAGAGAGAGAGAGAGAGAATGTATTCGGGGTCCGGGCACAGTAATGGTTACCACAGCCTCCAGCAGCAGCAGCAGCAGCAGCAGCAGCCAAGAGCAAAGAGAAGGGCCCGAGGCGGCGCCAGAAGGGCACGTGATTCTCACTCCGCTGATGGGTTTAGGGTTTCCGTTGCCGGCGAACATCAGCTGCTGCTGCAGAATGGTAATAGCAACCTCAACCACTACCACGACGACCACCACCAGCAAATCGCTGCTCCTCCTCCTCCTCCCACGGACTTCGACATGGCCTACTTCCACTCCTACGCCCACATCGGTATCCACCAAGAAATGATCAAGGTTCCTCTCTCTCTCTCTCCCTCCACACGCAAGTTTATATTCTCGTCGCATTGCCTGTGAACTTTAAATTTCATTTCTGGAATTTATCATCTAACTCAGATAGTGGTGGAATTCTGTGTCTCGTTCATATTCTCACGCTTCTAAAACTACTTTCCGGAAATTGTCTCTTCAATTTTTTACCTACATTTCTGCTTGCTTTCGCATTGTCATTTGCCTGTTGGGTCCTTGATGGTTAGTTGATGATTTGAACATATGGTTAGAAATTAGAAAGGGCAATTAGATGATTTGGTCCCGGGAATAGGAAGGCATGGCATATTTTGTTCATTTGTATGTCTACCTGTTACAGAACTTTGTGAACTGACTGTGGAATGGAATACCCTGATATTTGTTTTGTATATGCAGGATATAAATACCCTGATATTTGTTTTGTATATGCAGGATCATGTGCGCACGGAAACTTATAGAGCAGCAATCATGCAGCATCAGAGTTATATTGAAGGCAAAGTAATATAATTGTTTTTTCACCGGGGATTTTTGTTTTTTGTATTGACAGAAAACTTATGTTAAGGTCTTTTCTTCTTTGTAGAGACAATATGTTAAGTTTCTTATACTGCATTTGGAGCTGTTCTACAGTTTAGTATTAAATGTTTGATAAACATAGGATGTCACATATTTCTTAAATTAGTGAAGTGTATATGTCATATTATGAAGTGAATGGGCCCTAATGGAGTTCCAAAATTATATTTGCTTTGGGCAATAATAATACTCTGCTGAATTTAAGAAATGTTAGTCATACCCTTATAGTTTCTTATATGCAGTTTGGCTGCTCATTTTGATCATATGTACAGGTTGTTATGGACGTTGGTTGTGGAACAGGAATCCTTTCTGTATTTTGTGCGCAAGCTGGTGCAAAGCGGGTAAGATATCTTGGAGCTGGAAACTTTGAAGCTTTGCTGTTGTTTAGTTGATTCCATTGTTAATTTCCTTGACAAAAATAGCTTGGAAAAAATGGTAGTGGCAGAATTAATGTCTTGAAAAAAAAAAGAAAAGTTACCTGGAATTGAATCCTGGTGTTTGTACACAGTGTTGCATAAATTTGCTTGGTAGGCAAAGCGATAAAGATCAATCAAACTATGAAATACTAGTTCTCTAGCTTGACAATTCTGATGGTGCTAAACTTGTTCAGAAAATTGCTTTATGTTTACAGTCTGCAGTCCTGCACCGTGGCAAAGGTTTTCAAGACCTTGCTTAATGTAAACACTTAACAATGTTTCATTTGGATGAAATTCTTTGGTATCCTTTTGTTCCAAAGTCTTGAAATCTAATTTAGTCAGTAGATCTTTATTTTTTTCTTATTTGTTATTATGCCTGCTAATTATTATTTTGAAGCAATACTTCATTTAAAGGAAGAACGTTATGATTCTTCACAATTTAAATTTTTGGCTCTTACTTTATGCTGTGATTCTTTATCCGAAGTATCTAATTTTATCATTATTCTTGCTCCAGTTTAAGCCTACATTTAGTTCTTTTTCCTCATTTTGCATTTTGTATTAATGATTTTGTTTCACCAGGTATATGCTGTGGATGCCAGTGATATTGCAGTTCAGGTACTTTGGTATTGCAATGCTTATATTTGGGTTGCATATGCCTTTGATTGCTTCTGTCCATATATTTTTTTTACTATTTTGTGTTCTCATAGTAGCTGATGCCATTTCATAGGTGTACCCTAGGCAATGCAAGTCTCTCTCTTTCTCTCTCTTGTTGTTGTGTGTTTTTGGTGTCTGTGGGCATAAGAAACAGTGGCATATTCTTCACTAGCAGATGGTAAGTTGCGATTTTGTTAATTATCTTAGTTTGTAAAGGAAAAATGTGATCGGAGAAAGAAAAAGATGTTGCTTGCATCTAGTAAGCCTAACTTGATACTTGTCATCAAACACATCTAATAAAAATGGTAGTGATATCAGGTCATACAGAGAGTGAGTCGTAGACTAGAGCAATAAAGAGGGACAAAGGAGAGAGAGAGGGGAAGAAAGGGGAGGAAAATTGGGAGAAGTGATAGAGTGGAAGCCTAGCAGAATGCTGAAGAATAAGAAGGAGATCATGATAATTTGCATGTTTGGGATCTTATGGAGGCTTTATACATTAGCTAGGATATCTTCTTAGAATCTCTACTTCATTCAATTAGTATTAGGCAATATGTTCCATTTAATTAGGAATTTAAACATTCCTATTTGTTAGCTAGCTTTATAGCAACAAATTAGGACCTTTTCTATGTAATTAGCTAACCAGTCAAATAAAGATTGAGATTTGTTAAAGCTCCTTAAGTTCTTTCTCTTATTTTTCCTCCATTTTTCCTGCCCCTCTATTCTCATTTCCTTTCTGCTTCACATGTTCTCCCTTGATTTCCTCTTATCTCTTCCCATATTTCCCCTCTCTCTTTCCTTGTCCTGCACAATAGCATATAGCCCATACAATAGCTAATGGGTGCTCTTTGGTTTCCACTAGTTTGTGTGCCTGCAATGTGGTCATTCTCAATGTAATGCTTCCTTGTTTCCTCAAGACTTAACAAATTATTCAGTTTCACTGATGATTTTCCCTCAATTTCTTATCTTTATTGGAGAGATGCTCTAAGTCTGCTGTATATTTTGAAGGCTTGTTTTGTCTGAAAAGTATCAATTGGGTTGTTCTTAAAGCACATCTAGTCTTACCATTTGAATAACATCTAGAGCTCAAATATCCAGATTTTAATTAATTTCTTAAACTTTTCAGGTCTGTCCTTCCTCAAGTAGATATTATGAAATGGTCTCATGTCTTTGCATTCTATAATGCAGGCACTGAGAATAGGGATGTGGAACCCAAATTCTGGTTACAGGGGATTATAAGGATACAAATTGTTATGCTTGTGCGATCATGGAATTTTTGTTACCTCCATCCTTTTCTTTAGTCTCCCTTTTCTTTTCCCTGTTTTGTTGGCCAGTGGGGTTGGTGTGGTGTCACTTCTTGATAGTTTACTCATACATATCTCTGAAGACTATTAATCATGTGAAATCCTGTAAGCCATGTTTAATATTTCTAGTTTTAATTTATTGGTTTTTAGGCTGATATTTTGTCTTCAATTGATCTTATTGTTATTCTAAGCAGGCAAATGAGGTTGTGAAGGCAAATAATTTATCTGATAAGGTCATTGTGTTGCATGGACGGGTTGAGGTAGGCTCACTAATTCACTTTTATGCATTTACTTAACTGAAGTATCTGTGATTTTTTATGATCTGAATCAGTTGCGTACTCAATGGCTATGGCAGAAGTGACTCTTGTTAACTTGTATGTTTACACCAGCTGGATTACATTTGGGGCAATTGGTCTCTCCCTTTCCCCCCTTCCCCTGAAAAAATGCTTGTATTTGTGTGTGCATATGTAAATCTTACTCTTCTTCTGCACATGTATTCTTGAATTCAGAGACCATAATTTGTGTGGCATTTTTTATATTGCATGTCATATTTTGGTCAATGCTTGATAGGGTATGGTAGAATACCATCATTGGCATTTCTGTTTGGATAACGATAGCTTCTGCCAGATGTGGCATTATGCAGTTGCTTTCTTATTTATTGGTGTCAGTCAACATTGCATTGACACTTATGGCTTTGGGGTTCATATCTCTACTTCTTGTCAATTAGCAGATAAGAATGATCTAAGGCAGCCAGGGAAATGTGTCTTACTAGCAAAACTCTATTGCAAATTAATGTTATTCATTTAATGAAGGATGCTAAATATGAGACTGTGACAATTGGAATGGCTGGTAAGTATGGACAGCCTGCTTGCTGGAGCACTATGAATACCATTGATAGTGCAATGCACAGTTTCCAAGGTGAATGTCTGCATTATTCAATGGGCTACATAAAGTATGATATTTGATGTCCCTTGATTCTTTGTTTGGCTTGGTAAGCTGGCTAATCCAAATGAATAAGTTGGACTATGTGCGACAAAGATATCTTTAGTCAGATGTGCTGATAAGCTGTCAAAAGCTATATTACATGTGACCAGCCACAAAACCAGGGCATGGATTGAAATTGTTTCTTTTTTCCTCTGATATATTTAATTTCATGAGCCAGCTGAATTGTTATGATTGTTTTTTGGGTCCATAGAATCATTTTGCTTTTATTTGTGCAGGATGTTGAAATTGATGAAGGGGTTGATGTCATAATTTCAGAGTGGATGGGCTATATGCTATTGTATGAGGTGATTATTGCACTCTTCCTCTTAATTAGATACATGTTTGTACTTGACTTTACATGTGTATTCATCTTAACAAAGTGAGGAAGTGTAACAATGATAATGAGGAAAAGGAGAATGCGACATCCCTTTTGATGAGGAAATTATATAAGATGCAAGACTTTTATCAAATAAAGCCTCCAATCACTGTACAGGGCGCAAAATGAAGAAAAAAGCAAATTTGTCTTGTGAAAATTGATCCTTCTACATTTTAGCATGTTGCTGGAATCAAATCCACCAAAATGGAAAGTAAACTCTGCACAATTTCAATTGTTTTTGGAAATATATCAATCAGTAAAACTGTTGATAAAAGAAAGATATGTTTTACATGAATGAGAAGCAGCACCAGCTTCTTTGCTTCCTTTTTCTTTTCTCTTTCATTTCTTTTTCAAATTTCCCAGTAAATAACAAGTGACCTGTTCTTGATGTTTTTGGACATAATCCATCACTTACCAGCACGCACAAAACACTTATTTAAATGGACAAAAAAATGATCAGTACCAAAATGGTTTTATGAAAGTAAATTTATCTTGTGGAATTGAAGAGGTGAGAATCTATCCACCTACAATTTAGCGTGTCTTTCAAATGAATCCACTGGAAAATAAAGTTTAATAGATGCAGTGGCCTCCTTGCTGCCTTTCCTTTTCTTTTTATTTTACTTCCCCCCATATAACTAGTAGTTACTAGGTGAACCGTACTTGAAATGTGTGGAACTAATCCATCACTCACTCATGCACTTCAAAAATCCTATTTAAATGTACTAAGAAATGAAGATGCAAAAATAGATGGGAAGTGGACATCAAGCAAGAAAGTGCTGCGCACTTTCCAGTGAAGATAACCTGTTAGGTTGCCTTACATCAGGTAAGATGTGTACACTGTCAATGATCATTGAGTGGTCAAAGGCAATTGTGGCAAAGGAAGATTGGGTACTCTCGGTTTATTGAATCAATAATAAATTAAAGGAAAATGGGAAAATGCGGTTACATTAGACTTCCAAATGTGGTTAGCCAAAGGAAAATTGTTTACTCTAGGCTATTGAATCGGTATTAAATAAAAGATTTGAAAGAAGATGACCTTGGAACATCTGTAGATGTGCAATTTATCTATCTGATCTTGAATCTTGTAGGATATTGGACACCAATGCATGATAAAAATCACATACAGAGCTCTATGTAATGGAATGTCTTTATCATGTAGTTTTTGTGGGTCATTTTTTGTTTTGAGCTTTCTACTGGGTTTTCAGATTTAAGTTCTTATCCAAAATAGACGTTCTATGTTTTCCTTTTAATCTGAGATTCTTTGAATTTGTTCAAATGTCTAAAAGTAAATTGAAAAAGAACCTTTTAATTAGAGCAGGCAAGGTAAAAAATAGTTGTGGACTGAAGTTATGGACTCTTGATGATGATTAACAGTTAGCTTTTACTCTCCCCCTCCATCATGGCCACCCTGGGATCCAGTCTTCTCTCTTTTGAGTAAATTTTCTATTTTCTTGTCTCTTTTTCCGTTTTTGCTTTATTGAATTGTAGAGCATGCTAGGAAGTGTCATTACTGCTAGGGATCGCTGGCTAAAACCAGGAGGTCTGATTCTTCCATCAAATGCTGCGGTAAGTTTTCTCACACTTCCCTAGCTCTGTCATTAATAATCACAGTCTCTGCAACTGTACTATGAAGGTGTTGCAATCCAGTTTATGCTATGAAGGCATTCAAATCAATGTTGGTCTTTAGTCTTGCAAAATTTCATGACCCAATACATGTTGATTCTAGCAGTAATCTTTCTTCCATGCAGCTGTACATGGCACCTGTTACTCATCCTGACAGATACAGTGAAAGCATTGATTTCTGGCACAATGTTTATGGAATTGATAGTGAGTATTAATTTACATGGAAGCCTTTAACAATGATTAAATGCTTTTATGTGTCCAGATATGGACTTGGGATGTTATGAGGAAGTCCATTGCTGTTGTTGTTACTTGCAGTGTCTGCCATGTTGCCTTTAGCAAAACAATGTGCATTTGAAGAGCCCTCTGTGGAGACAATATCAGGCGAGAATGTTTTGACATGGCCGTATGTGGTCAGTATATTCATGGTTGTATAGTGCTGTTGTTTCTATTTTCAGAAGAACAAGTACCCAAGGATAACTTAATACAATGGAATACTGTTTCTGGTTTTATTACATGTCACTTGTACTTATAATATAGGCACAGTTAGTCATGTGTGTACTGCTTTGTGGCATGTATGCCTCTGTGTATGTGTGTGCACAGAGAGAGAGAGAGAGAGGGAGGGGGGAGGGAGAGAGATTCCATTTATGTAGATTTGTCAGACCTCAGGTTGTGATACAAACTCTCATCAATATTCTAATGTATGGAGAAATGAGATATCTCCTAATTAACTCAAATCTCCTAATAAGTTTGATATATAACCTACTAATTATTAAATGCCAAAGATTACAAATATTATCACATCAATATAGAATCTCAAGATATTCATATTTATTATAAGATCTTTTCCTCCATCGTTGAGTTTCTCCTTAAATTCCATGAAGTTGGAAGTTCAAGGGCTGGTTAAGCAATGTCAAAGGATTTTCATATGATTACTGTTTGCAGGTTAAGCATGTGGATTGCTATACAATTCAAATTTATGAACTACAATCCCTTACAACAAGGTTTAAGTTCAAGTCAATGATGAGAGGTATGTTCTCTCTATTCTATCAATTCTGCTATTTTTATTCTCTAAAGGGTTCTCTTGGGCTTTAACTTTTCCATTTGCCCTTTGTTAAGCAACAATGTTTTTTTTTTTTTTTAAATGTTTCAAGCTATTTATCTTATACTCAATGCTATTTTCGAATAATGGGCCTATGTTAATATATTATCCATTCATGGCCCTCACTCAACAATTTAAATTTTTGAATTGAGTGGTTTTTGGCTGTGATATTAGAGTTTTTATGACCAAGAGGTCTTCTATTCAATGACACTACTGTCGCATCTAATTGCAAATTTCTATAGGTGAAGTGGGTTTGTACTTTTGTTCATGCTTTTAGTCCAATGGATTTTTGCATGAGGTGGCATATTAGAGTTTAATATGTGATTTATCCTCAGGTCTTACCCAACAACTTAAATTCTTGGATTGAATGGTTTCTTAACAGCCTCAATCTCTCGCTAGGCATTTAGAGGTTTAAATAAAGGAATTTATGCTTGGTAGTGTTGAACAATCTTCTACTCTGATAATTTAGGATGTCACAACACATGCAATACACTTCTTCTCTCATCCTTCTGATTTGAGATGCTTCTAATGTGTGTTCAGTTTCAGGTCAAATCTGTTACTTGTCTTTGATAGAATGTTGCTACTTTTCCAGCTCCCCTGCATGGATTTGCATTTTGGTTCGATGTTGAATTCAGTGGGCCTGCAACATCTTCCAATGGTTGTGCACCATCCTTGCTAGCAGGGTTTCCAAACAATCCTGCAATGGATGGAATTCACAGGAAGAAAAGGACAAATCCAAATGATGCCCTTGTGTTGTCCACTGCACCGGAGGATCCTCCAACACATTGGCAACAGGTATCAAAATTGCCATTCTTCAGTGTTTGTGTGATCTTGCTTCTGTAGTTGGCATGAACACATTTTCACCTGTTTAATCATAATTTAATTTACACTTCCTGTGATGTAATGATGTATTGTAGCAAAACATATGACAGTTGCTAGTTGTTACAAGTTTGGATGTTAATTTCCAGTTATAAGTATGTTCAATTGACTATTACAAGAGGACATGAAAAGATTTCCTGTTTATGACGATGGAATGTCTTCAAAAACTCACATGTATGTGGGATTGCATTAATACACTATCCGTAGAGTCCTTTAATTACCCTTGTCAGATTTGAATATGCCATACATGTTAAGTAGGAATATTAGGGCTGTCCTGGTAAATTTATGTACCTTCTGCATGAACATGTTCTTTAAATCCTTCACTTCTGTGAAACTGTTTGATTGCTGACAGCGGCCTGAATATTTGGCTTCTTGTGCATACTTGTGCAAAGTGTTCTGCTCCTTCTGTGCTGAAACTAACTGTTGGTGAACCTTTAATGAATTTCTCCAGTTTTTGCACACACTGACTCATCAGACTAGTCATTATTGCTTGAAGATGGAGTTGATGACAGACAAGTCAAACTTTAGACTGTACAAAGTCAAACTTTAGACTGTACTTAGCTCCCATCTGTGAAAGAGAGAATATAAATAAGCAAAGTACATAAGAATACCTTGCATGAAGCCTGTTTTTTTGTATGATTGCATATGGCCAATCTGTTTGCTGGTGAATGCTTTGTGCAGACATTGATCTACTTCTATGACCCAATTGATGTTGAGCAAGATCAACTGATTGAAGGCTTAGTAACACTATCGCAAAGCAAAGAAAATGCTCGATTTATGAATATTCACCTGGAATACACGTGAGTCGGATGATTCGCTGAAGCCAAGTAACCACTTTTTGTTCAAAATAAATTTTACATGTAGATTCCTCTTAACTGATCCTTATATTTTCACTCTTGCAGTTCTGGTGGCCGGTCCTTTGTGAAAGAGTCTGTAATGAGATGACACTAGTTAAGGTTTTCTCTGTTTATCACTCGAATTAATATTTAATTTGAGGATAAGAAATTGTCGAGTCTATTGGGTCATTTTATTGCTCGATCTGTGGCTGGCTTGCCTTCAATACCCAGCAGATATCCCCTCTTAAAACTTATCTTCTGAAGATGACCACGCAGAGCTTATCTTTCCTTGCAGATCATGGGGATGAAACTAAACCACACATATTTATGTACAACTTAGGAAAATAGATGTTAACCTGACCAGTGACTGAGTTTATTGTTCTATTTGTAGGCGATTAATTAAAGGGGTTGCTAATTAAGCAAACTGCATACTCTTTTCTTGTGATTGCATCATTGTGAGCAGAGATTTAGAATGGTGTATTGAAATTCAGAATTGTTTGTGTATTCTTCATGATCTTTAACAAAATCTTATTATACATTATTCTGATCTAGTCTATTTCCATTTTCTTCATTTTTTCCTCAATTTATCTTTTCTTTGTTGCTAGTTTTGTTCATTATCATGGCTGAATGCTCATTAAATATGTATGCATTCAGTAGGTCATTTATGTGTTTTCTAGCTAGAGTCTCAAAGAAGTGTCAACTTTCAGTGTTAGCAATCCTTTGTGGTGAAGGTCACGAGGATTGGATAGTTTACATGCTGTCGTTTATTCTCTAAACAAGTATGGCCTAAGGGCCTGAACTGCAAAGATGACATTTGTGAGGCTAGCACATTTCAGACTTATTAGGACTGCAAATGTCGAAAGTCTCAGTTACCATGCCCTGAATGTGAAGTAGACGGACAATGCATTGTGGATGATTTAAAATTTAGGCTATGTTCGTGGGAAATAATAATTTCCTGGCCAGATTATTTGGGCTTCTTTCCACTTGGAAAACCTGGATTACTTTGGAACTGGCCCCTGATTTTAGGAGACTTTTAGATGATGGTAGGTGATGCTCTATTCTCTTTCTGTCCTTGTTCCATACTGAATTGGGTCACGGTACTGCTAGATCAGTGATGCATGCTTTTGCCACTGATAGGCTATTTAATGTTGGAAAATTTGGTAAATTATGGGAATAGAATGCATGCTTTGTTTTTTCCTTTTGGTTTGAACAATGTGCAAGTAGTGTATACTGCTGTCAATGTATTATATCCCTGACAGTTTGAATATGAAATCTTAGTGTTGGGAAAGGAGAGTCATAATTGGCTACTTTAATTAGTGGCGATTTGGATTTTAGGATATGCTGCTTTCAATCTTGAAATTCCATCCAATTACCAGATTGGTATTCTCACTTGTATTGTGGAATTCCATCCAGTTAACACATAGTGTTCTCACTTGTATTGTCACGTATCTTTATTATGTGATATCTCAAACAGAATCTTGCATTAATCTTTGGAGCATACAGCAGCATGTAGTGTTACAAGATGAGAGGGAAGGGTTGGGCGGAAGCTGCAATGGAAAGTGATGTTTTATCTGATAAACTGATAATTCTCAAGCTGTTCTTGAGGCAGGAACTTGCAGATGGATGGCAAATAGATAAAGATTGAGATTTTATAGTGGACATTGAAGCTCAAACCTTGTTCTTAAGAAATAGCAGGACTGCTGTTTCTTCATATTTGTGACTTGAAGCAAATTGTGCACAGTGCACGGGGAATTATTCCTGTGGATAGCTTCCTCTTCAATGGTTCAAAGTTACTGAGCATTGACTACCCCACTAAGATCTATGCAAGGCACCTATTTGTTTCCATCAACAAACTGTTTCACCGTACAAAATCTGAGCTTCTGTCTACAAGGATGGAGCTTCTATATTGCAGTGCTTGCATATCTGTGGGGAACTATTTCAGGTCTATGGATCTGCGTGGGAATAACATCACATTACACTTATCTTCCTGGTTGATAAATCAGCTTCGCATTATCCTGGGCTTTTTCTCTTGTTTAGAAACCTCCATTGGTAGAGCTCTAGCTACAATTGAAGTGCTTCGTTTGATGTAGGACTCTCACCCAAGGGCATATCTTATCTCTACTAAAACCATCGTATTCCCTTTAATAAGACACGACTCATAGATGTTTGAGAGCCCCTTTTTCTTCACTTGGCCTATTTAAAATTGCTCATTCTGAGGTCCCATGACGTGTCAACTTCCGGCAATTTTTGAGGTGGAAATCGATGGTTAAACTGCATTGTAATTTTACTTTTGTCTATTTCTTTTAATAGCTACAATGAAGCCTTCGGCAAGAAGTGTGTCAAACTGTTGGCTAGTTGGGCAGTGCCATTTGCTTTGATAACATTAATCCTATCGTGTGTTTGCCACTAACATTAGTACGTACTAGTGAGTCCTGTGTTGGAAGCTTTAAACATTTCTTGGGCTAAGGATGGAGGCCTATTGGACGATCAAATTAGGGCTGAATGTGCTCATTGGTATTAGTATTCTAAAGTTCAAGTTAGTCTCTGAAAGTTAGAGAGAGAGCCTCGACTAGGAGTTGTATAAGATGAATATCGTACTTTGCCTTAAGGCCTAGTGGGTGGGTGTTGGATGTAGAAGTGACGGGCATTTGTGCTTGTGGATTGCCATATAGTTCTTATAAGCCCTAAGCTTTTGTTTGAATTTGGGACAAATAGAAAGTATAGCCTCAGCCTTATGCGGTGGAGGCCTAAGATATGATAAACTGATCCTTATTATTTGCCTCCTTTTATAAGGAGTTGTGTTTTTGTTTTCGTATAGTCGATGAATTTTTAACATTTTTTGAGTGACTTTTAGGCAATTCCATTAGTAGTAGTTGTCTTCAATTACTCTACACACATTCCAAGGAGCCAATTAATTTGAAATTTTTGTGTTTTTGTGGAATTTGGAGTAACTTCAGTTTCATCTCACTTCTTATTTTTGTTCTTTTTTGCTTATTGTTATTTCAAACGTTTTTCATTTATCCTTCCCTTCATCTTAATGCTCTCAGTCATACATGACTAAAATGAAACTAGTAGATCATTAGTCTATTCCTTCTTTTGGGAGAAGAGATTGCGATGTTGAGTGGTATACCTCATAGATAACCAGAGCCTTTGTTGGGAATATAGGGAAGGATATCCCTTCGAAGTATGATGTCATTGTTCCAAGAGACATAGAGAGGGCTTGCCACACATCATCTGATTATTTAACTTTTTTCTATGATGGGTTTGTGTCAGGTGTGAAATTTCCCTTAGGGTTCCTACACCATTACAGATTGGTGCCCGGGCAGATTACTCTAAACAGTGGGCAACTCTTGATAGGAATTGTGTTGCTTTGCAAGCCATCTGGTCTACGTTTGACGAGTGTTGTGATGTTAAACATCACAAACGTCACCATGATATTAAAAAAAAAAAGAAAAAGGGAAAACTTTGCTTATATGACTGCTTGTGGTGATTGGGGAGTCGATGAGAAGATCTTGAGAGGTCTCTTTACAAAAGTGGTAGACTATACGGAGGATTTTATGTACCTTTGCCCTAAGCTTGCCTTGGATTTCCCCTATAAGTGGTTGTTCAAGAAGTAATCTTCTGATCAAATTTCCTTGAGTGATAAGGATATAGATTTCTTCCATGCAATAAGTGAGTTGAAAAATCACCCTAGGGAAAAGGAGTATTTGCAATGTAGCTGTATTGGAGTTATGGGGTTAGCCTATAAAGATTGAGGCTTCGAACTTTGAGGAAGATAAGGGAATTGGGAGGGAAGGGAGCGAGGCTATAAAGGAGGTAGGGAAGGAGTAGGAAAAGGGCTTTTCAAATGTTTAGGATGCACTTGAAGGGTCTGAAGTCCCTATTCTTTTGAATGAGCTCATCATAGAGGCTATGGATGGTTTAAGTGATTAACTCCCTCCCGAGGAAGACCTCAATCCATTTCACCCATTTAAATGATCAAGGGCATCTTATGATAAGTTGTTTGTACAAAAGGTTTGTTCATCATGTGATCTCCCCCGTTTGGAGAGGCATAAAAGGGGTAGGAAGATCCCTAATTCAGCTGTTTGAAAATTCAAGAAGCTAAATAAAATGGGCAAGGGCTCTAATCTCCACCCTGGAGTTCTTTTCTAGAGATTGAGTCTATTCCTTACATAAGAGAGGAGAGATCACTATGAGAACTCCCCCTCAATTAAGATCTTTAATTCGGCTCTTTGAAAATTCAAGAAACTACATAAAATGGGCAAGGGCCCTAATACCTACCCTCGTGTTCAAGGTGCTATGGATAATTCTTTTTCAGAACTTGAGTTTGTTCCTTAGGTAAGAGAGGAGAGAACACTATGAGAACTCACCCATAATTTGTCTCCTCGTAAGAGAACTTGAGTTCATCACCTCTTGTGTGACTACTTTGTAACAGATGTGTTTGAGGATGTCCTGGTCAAGGATTCACATGGAGACATTGAGTCAGACAAAGACATGGTGGTGACTCTTGCTAGCATGATTTATTTTCCTTGCCATTACAACACCACTCAATGCTTTTTTCTTTTGTCTAAGGAAGCCATTTATGCTATTATTCACCTTTCTAACCTATTAAGTAGCTAAAGCCTCATCAATTGAGGTTCATGCTAAGATTGATAAAGGCTCACCGTGTGCATATGAAAGTTCAAACGAGAAAATAGTTCACTTCGGGCTAAAGCTACCAAGTTGGAGAATCAACTTAAAAGGAGGTCGAGTTTTTATAGGGGAAGCACAAAAAGGCCATTGAAGAACTAGAGAAGGCAACCAAATGAGTGGAGGAGTTGAAAAAGGCAAACTTCTAATGGGGCTAAACACTCGAGTCGCTCTTTAATGTGCTAAAAAAGCTTTGTGCTAAGAATGTTAAGCTGAAGCAAGGGTTGCTCGTGGCTTTAGAGGCTTTCCACATTAGTTTTTTGTGACTTACTTTCGAGAATTTTGAGAATCTAAAGAAGAAGAATGCTAATTCGCAGGCTAAATAACAGTTAATCCAATTGACCTTAATTAGCTTTATGCGAAAGACATTTATGTTGCTCTTGTAGCTAAAGGAGCTAAAGCATAGATCTCTCTCATTATTTGGATCAGGTGATCAAGGCCAATTGGGTCAAGAGGAAGGAGTTGGGATCTAAAACAAAAGGGTTCACGCCTGAGGTTCTTTAGTGTGGTCGAGATGAGGGTTATGCTCAAGCTAAGGTTAAAATTATTGAAATATCTTTGTCATTTGTTTTGTTGCTTATGGACTTTTAAAAAAGAAGTGGTAACTAAGGCTTGGCCTTTCTTTGTTTACTATAGCTCTGCTTTTGTGTATTATTTCCTATTGTATATTCATTTTTCTAATTGTAAATAAAACATTACTATACTTTGTGATTTCTACTTTTTCTGGTTGTTCTATGTGATTTTGTTTTCTATTTCCTTTTTATCAGTCTTTGCACTTACCACTTTCCCCTTCGAGGTCAATTTTGGAAAATAAATTTGCCTTTAATTACCACGTTTCTTCAAATTTCATCTACTCCTAATGTCAACCTCTTTTGTGATCATAGCCATGTTAGATGTTAGGATGTTTTCCAATCAAATGGTGCTTAGGGAGCATGCAGATACAACCTCATCACAACCTTTGCGTTAAGACCAATAGATGCTTCTTCTCCTAGGGAGCCTTGTTAATGGGGAGCATATTGAATCCTACTATGGTGGAGCCTTATTGAAGGTAAGGGGTAGTTTAATTGCTTTATCCTAAGGAACTTCATTGATAGCAAAGGCACTCTTCAATCTTCAGCAAAAGAATAATTGATCTTTGCTGAACCTCTCCTATAATGTTTCCAAAGTCCGACTCCTAGTCCTTATGCTCTACTCTTGTGCCTAAATAAACAACAATTAGTACAAAATTCATAAAATCTTAAGAAACACAAAACAATAACCCTTAGGCTTGGGTGTTACCTGAACATAGTAACACCTTTACTCTAGAGACATGTTTGAGTTTGGGAAAAGATTGTAGGACTCATCCACCTCCTTTTGTAGTACTCCCAAATACTCATTCCCACTCTTAAACAAAATAGGAGGGTGAGATTCGACCACCTCTCTCAGTGTGATTAGCCTGTAACTTATTTGCCCCTCCTCTTTCACCAAATCGGCAAGGTTTTCAAATTGATCTAATTGTGGGATGTAATTTAGGTAACTGATTAATGTTGGTAATCCCCCCAATTAGTTTTGCTCAAATATATTGATATTCAATAGTTTTATTAGACCATAGAAGGGCTTTTAGTTCCAATCTTATTGAAAGATACCTCATTCAAAAACTAAATAAAGAAGAACTTGTGAATAAAAGCCCTGAAAGGTGGTGGCCTGCCATCCAGTTTCTTCAAAATAGCAGTGAAGTCCTTATGGAGCTCCAACTAGTGTGAGCCAAGTTTAAGAGGGGGTCTCAAAGTACAAATTGAGGAACATGGGGCTAGCATGGCCTTTATAATCCATAAATGAGCTTATACAAATAACATGAGTGGGCTAGTTAGGGGACACCAACTGTCTAGCAATAGTTATGCCAAAGCAAAACTCCTCTAGCATGGGGAGCTTTAACTTTGCAATGAATTGCTCACAATAAAGAGTTGTGTACTGAACAGGAGGAGAGCACGCTCTTTCACTGAGGAGAAGAGCCAATAGGTTATACCTTTTACAAGTATGACAACTCTGCAAAACTTTTCATCTAGATGATTTTTATTTTTTTTTGTTTGATGCACAAATGGTAAGTGATCATTGAATAGTGTGAATGGCTATAAGTGGAGTCGAGAGGTGGATGCTCCCCCAAAGGTTAGAAGCTTATTGTCAAGAGGTTGAACACAAAACCCCTCTCGTTGGGTTTCAACGGGGCTAAGAAGTGGCACCATGCCATGCACAATTGTGCCCTTGTAAGGCATACTTCTCACATGGAACCAAAGCAAAAGTATAGCTTCCTCCTGCAGCTTCCAAATCCTTTTTCGGACCCTCTATCCCTTTAATCTAGAAGAATAGTTTGCAGAATCTCTTATGGGGATTGACTCTCAGAAGGAATAGGAAACATTAGTAGAATAGGGAAAATTTTGAAAGGAGTGAAAAAGGGGCATTAAACTATTCATGAAATCTTTGTAGCTATTTTGAGAAACCTTGAAGGCACCCCCAGTGACAATTGACATGTGGCATGATCCCTGTTGTCTATTTCAAAACTATGTCATTCCCTCTTTTGTAGTGTACACGATAAATTTTGTTTTGAGTCCTAAAAAGCGAAATAGACATGAGGACTTACTAACAGTAACTTAAACTTACCAATTATCAATTCAATTTTTAGTTCATAAATAACGATTGTACATTACTCACCTTGTCTTCCTTCTTCCACTAACTTTAGTCTATGTCTCTGAATTTCTTTACGCTATATGCATTATGTCTCCTGCATTAGTTTGCATACTGGATTATCTCTGCCACTTTTAGAGGTAGAGATTGTTCTAGTTCAATAAAAGAAATAGTTAATGGTCACTACATGCCAATACAAACCACATTATACATTATACAACGCCTTCATAATTTAGTCGTTGAAGAAATATAGTAGTCTTAATAGTCTAATACTCTTGCCAAAGTGGCAATATTATGACTCAAAAGAAAATGAAAAGCTAACCTAAATGAGAAAAAAAGAGCTATTGTTTAACGGATTAAACAAGATTTAGACATGACGAAAGTAATAAGTAAAACACACTAGTTTTAAACATGCAACACCATAATCTTTTCATCAAAAACAAATTAAATACATTCTCTAGACAATAATAGACTAAAGCCAAATAAAAGCAAAGTTCTTGTCATGAAAAAATCAGTAATATTCATTTTACAATTATAAAGACGTGGAAAAACTATAGAGTACTTGCCATATGAATTGGAATTCTTTTCCCTTGATATCGAGAAAACATGCATCTTGCTCGTTCTCTCTCTCTCTCTCTCTCTCTCTCATAAGTATGGCTACTTTTTTCTTCTTTCTACTGAGGGGTTATTTAAACTTAAAATAAAATTAAGAATGAAACCTATGCTAGCTCCTAATGCAACCTAAGAGGAGGGGTGAATTAAGTTTAAATGACCAAGGTCACTTAATGCTCGCCCAATCCCAACTCCAAGAGATTAAACACAATAACAAGAGATAAATAAATATAATCACCCCTCAAGAAGAGCTAGCGAGTAGTTAAGAAGAGCTAGGAAGAGAGAGCATATAACTATTTATAGTATTTCAATTTAATCGGGAGCCTATGTTTATTCCTCAAAGTTTTCTTCTTAAAAGCTCAATCAACTATCATTTCTTCTTTTGATGGGTGAAGAATACACTTGGTCCTTTAGCCTTCAATCACACCCAGCTTTCATGAAACTTCACACAACGATACAGTCCTTTTAAAATCTATAGCACATTTTCAAATGCTTTTCACTAGAGCATTGTTGTTCTTGATGTTTTTCACTTGATCATACTTTCTTTTTTTTTTTTTTCTTTTGATTACATAGTAAATTTCTTAAGCTTTTTTTTTTTTTTTTCTCGTTCAAGGTGCCAAATGTTATTTTACAAACAAGAATATATATACTATAAAGGTTAAACTAATCATTATAATTGAGATTTCTTTCCATAAAGAAAGTTAATTAAAATCTAAAATCAAATCTACAAACTTCTCTTTCTAGGGTTTCGGTTGACTGTAGTACTTTGACTAGTTGATCAATCTAAACTCTTAGCCAGACGCTAGTCTTTTGCACTTCATGCTCTTTTGTTACATTGTTTAACCATAGCACCTAGTCTAGGTGATCAATCCAAATTCTTGGTTAAAAACAACTTTTTATAGCTAAATACTCTTTTGCTTATTTGGTTGGCTATAATGACAAGTCAGTTGATTGATCAAAACACTAGGGCAAACGTCTGTCTTTCTCAAGTTTTTTTTTCTATTTTCTTTAGGATGTTCGGTCAACCATAGCTGCAGGTCTAGTTGTTCGATTCAAACATTCTACCTATATTTTGAATCTTTTGAATTTTTCATCTTGCTTTGAGATCTCTTAAAATCTCATCCAGTGTCCTTTCGAAAGAATAGATAGAATACTACTAGATTTTTGACCAACAATTAGCTTATTTCATATTCAAATGTAAGATTCAAAAATATTAATATATATAGTATATAATCAAAGATAATATATCAAAATAAAACAAAATATGCTAATCAATCACTCAGTCGGTCATGAATTAGAATATATACAATCAATCAATTAATGATTAAACAAATTATTCAATTATGGGAGACACATAAAAACTTACTAAATAAATCATGTGATCCCAACAATCTTAGTAACCTAGACATTTTAATCACTCACAGATCTCAAGTGTTGAAAAGTTATTCCTTCTTAAGTAAGGTATATGATACATTGTTCAAAGAATTGCAATTAGTGTTAAAGGTCTTTGAAAGAAATCATATTGTGAATCTATGATTCTGCTTCAAAGGAAAGGACAAGTGCGAAGTCCCAAACCCCTCCTAGTTTAGATGATTCGAATTAATTTAGTTTGTACACTGAAAATTTACCATTGATTGAAAACAATAAAAATTTTTATTTTAGAATCAAAATAATAATAAAAAAAAGAAGGAACTAATAACTATTGCTAACTGAAACCATTGAGTTTGCCACCTATGACTATTTATCTCCTTTATGGCTAAGTTTAAAGTTTATGCTGCAAAGATACATGAATCCTCCAACTTAATGATTTAGGGGACACCTTTATTTAGTTTCACTTGATAACATGCTTTATTAAACAAGAAAAATAGATGAAGAAATAAGGAAAGCAAGATAAACTAAGCTCACTCACACCAAAAAAAAAAAAAAAAAGAATATCAAAACTTAATCTTTATTAATCATTGTTATGAGGGCTTAATGAATTACATCCAAAATCTTCATAGAGAAATTAATCTACCAAACAAATGAGGTAACTACCAAGAGAACACATGACATAAGATAGCCCTTTTTGGCTTGAAACAATTTTCAAGAACTAGAATAGTGCACGATCTCTTATAAATGAGAGCTACAAGACTCTCCTTGCAAAGGAGTGGGCAAGGTAGCTATTGAGCTTTAGGCTATAGGAACTTTCGGAAAAGGCAAACATAAGAGCTTAATGCACCACTATTAACCTTCTTTTTCCAGTTGCTTCTTGATTTGGAGTATGCATTCAGTGAACCCAATTAGCAGAAAAAATCCCACCTTGATAATAAGATTCCTTTAATATCTCCTCCTGTACAAGAATTTGTTCCGACTAGAGCTCGAGCTCTTTAAGCCTCGCTCATAGCTGGATCTAGATCTTCGCATTAGTGCCCTTTATGTTAGTGCGAGTCTTTTGCTTGGCCTTTAGGGAAAAGGTGTCATGGGCTGCCGCTAGGCCGAATGATGTTTGCTGCTTTGAGTGGTGGCATAATAGCTAATTATTAAGAGCAACAAAGGGATGCCCGAAGGTTTGGCCATCAATATACAAAAGAATCAGTTCATTTCTGAAAAAGAAAGGCACAATAAGGAAATTTTAATAGGGCCTTAAAATCACGTTTATCGGGTATCAAACCCTTAGCAAACGGTTGGCCCTCGAGGAGTAGTCAATTCCATTCATGTGAACCATTGGCACTTATGCCCCAAAAAAAAAGAAAAAAAAAAAATTGCAGTATCCCACACGTGTTGGGCCAAACCATGCACATGTAAATTGCACGCATCCATGAAATCTAAAGACAGCCTACACCTAAAGACCCGTCAACTTGGACGCTATTGTCTTTGTTGATAATGTGTAATGGGTTGTTTTAATATGCATATATTATTATTATTATAATTTATTAATCATTAGAGTGACTAGATTAGTATGTTTAATATTATACATTTATTGTGATTATAATTTGATTGCTATCAAAATGACTAATATTTGAACTAATATGTGTGTATTATCATTATAATTTGTTAGTCACCATGTGATCAAATTAGTATATTTAAAGATATATATAAATAATTAATTATTTATAATTTTAATTAAAGGCCTATGAATAAAAAAAATAATTAGATAAATTGATATTATTTGTCATTGAAATTACATGATTGGCTTAAAGGTAAATTATTATTTTATAATCAATAATATAAGTGAGGTTAATTAATATTTTTGATTAACTATATATATTTATCCAAAGATATTAAATATATTTATTAAAAAATATTTAATTATTTATTAAAATTATATATGGTATTAACTTATGATAATATGTTGTATGATTTTTTAAAAATGAATTATAATATATTTTAATTATTTTATTATTAAATTTGACTTAAAATTGATTATGAGCATTTAAAATTATATAGTTATTTTAATTCATTCGCATGTTTCATTTATTGCTTTGTTTAATAAATTAAACTTCTTGGAATGTCCTGAACAAGTTAGTTTCCATTTAGTATTATAAATTTAAACTTACTCTATTAATGAATAAATCTATTGCCATTACAAATTCAAGTAGTGAGAAAGAGAAATTACATCATAAATGTAAGAATGAAACAATAGGTTGGGCCTTATATTTATAAAAGTGATTATTGCCAAAAATATTAAGAAAATTATTTCTTAAGTAAAAAGTACAAAATAATATTTGTAATTTGTACAAAGATGGTTCCATTTTGAGAACAAATCACTTGTTGGTACTTTTATAACAAAACTCATGACCTTAAGATTTACTAAATTTCGAATGATGTAAGAGTACATTATCAAGATGATTAATATTACAATAAGACTTAAGACTTTGGGAGTAATGTTAAATGATACTTTTTTTTAATACAATTCATTTTAAATTAATGCCTCCTAAATAAAAGTCATTTCAGATTAATTACAATACAATAAAGAAAAAATGAAATATTAATAAATTAGTCAGTATGTTCATTTAAGAGGACATGAGATTGCAAAAATAAATAAATCACTCTATTAATATTATGAGCAAGAAGACTAAGAAAGGAATAAAAATGAAAGCCAACTAATTTAAGAAAGGGAAAGAACTTGTTTATACTTTTCTGGCTGAAAAGAAGAAACTAGAAAAAGATAAGTGTCACTTTTATAGAAAAGTTGGGCAGTATCAAAAAGATTACTTGAAATGAAAAGCTTGATTTGAAAGGAAGGGTAACATTGTTCCAATGCTATTATGTTTTGGATCAAACTTAAATACAGATTCTCATAGTAATTGGTAACTTTTCTTTAATGCTATGACTTATGTATCCAAAAAGATGCAAAGATTCATTTTAATCAAATTGTTTCAATTTATATAAAAATACAAACATTATTGATTAATGTATTCTTACTAATAATTTGCGTTAGCAAAAATATGGTAAAGTTTTTGAAGAATTTTTACTTATTGTGCATTATAATATTGGAATTAAGTATTTTATAATGAATAAAAAATTTGCTTATTTATGATATAAATATTTATATCATATATTTAAAAAAAGATTAGTGAAATTAGTGAATAATGAAATTCTATTTAGTTTAAATTATACTAATCTTGGAATGTATTTATATTACATTAAGAGTAAGCAAATCAAACACAAAAAAAAAAAAAAAGCCACAAGAAACAACAAACTTCTTAAAATTATACATACCGTTATTTGTAGATCTTTTAACACTTTATCCCTAATATAAAATAATATTTTATTACCTATCTAAATGATTTCAAAATATAATTGTATTTATTTACCTCATCAAAAATCTCAATTATTAGATATATATTATTAAATCTTATAGAGATGGTGAATATTATGAAAAATATGATGAATTAGAGTTGTGTTTAGATCTATTTGTAAAATTCCTTGAAAGTCATGATATATATGCACAATATATTATTTAATTATACCTTAATAGATAATGTGGCAAAAAGGCATAATTAGATATTAATGGATATAGTTATAAGCAAAATGCGTCATTCATCACTATCTAAATTTTATGGATGTATGCACTTAAAATTGCAAATACTTTATTAAATAAGGTTTCTAGCAACACTTTTCAATGTACTCCTATTAAATTATGGACAAGTAGAAAACCTAGTATAAGGCACCTATATGTTTTAGGTTATATAATGGAAGCAAGAATTTTTAATCCACATAAGAAGAAACTAGACACTCGAACAATTAACAATTACTTTATTTGATACTAAAATCAATAAGAATCTAATTTCATTTTCACAAGCTATAAAAAGTATTAAATTTGATAAATAAATAGATGAAATTCATGAAAAGAAACAATTTCTAAGATCGTGCCAAATTGCTAAAAGTTTATATAAAAGCACAATTCAAGTGGCAATATTAAATGATAGGAAGTTAGACTTGTTGTTAAGAGTTATTCTAAAAAAAAATGACATTTATTATACAAAGATAGTTTTAAAAGGGCTATATTGAGAGAATTATAGAAAATTTAATATCAGTAAGTGTTCACCTAGGATTATTTATACATAAAAAGGTGACAAATTTAGTCTTATGTAATATCATAAAAATGATGTAGATTATAAGAAAATGGAATCAATTTCATATATTTTTGTTGTTGGTAACTTAATGTATGAACAAACTTACATTAGATCGAATATCAGTTTTATGGTTAGAATTTTAGATAGATATCAAAGTAATCTTAGAATGGATCATTAAAATGTTATAATGAAAATAAGGTACTTATAAGGAATAAAGATTCATACCTTGTTAGATGTTTTGATAGCATAAAGCCCATATTCATTTGTATATTCCTATTTAAAGAACGAGTAATAACATGATATAGTCTACCATTTTATTATCCATTACAAAAGCAAAATTTATGACATGATTTAAAGGTATAAATTATGTAATGTAACTATGAAATTTTATTTCAAGACTTAGGGTTGTTGATACCATTACCAAGTCATTAAAATTTTATATATTTCCACAAAAATATTCCTCTCTAAGAACAATAAATGTTTAAGGAGTGACAAACTTATGAACATTAAAGAATTTTGTCTTTAAGGGAAAGAATTAGAAATAAAAAGTGTTTATAAAGTAGTAATTAATGTTATGATAGTATATTATAATAAAGGTTTACAACCAATATTATATAAAGAACATATTTTCAATTTTTGTAATGATGATTAATAATGTATGATGTAATAACACTCAAACTCAATGATGTGTTTTTGATATAAGTTATGTATATCTTATTATCTTATAATTATTTACACTTTATTGTTTTCAAAGTTAACAAGAAAGTCTTTATAACATATTATTATGGACCATAATAAAATTATGTTTTATATATATACTTGATGAGCCTTGTATAATGAATTGTAGTATTGTAGCATATGGAAAGGAGTATTCTAAGTAAATATGCAATATCAACTGTAACTCACATTAGTAACTTATCATATTATGACATTACGATGGAATTATAAGATATTATTTATTATTGTTATTTGTACATAACGATTAATGTAATAGATTTCTAATTAAACCAAGTTGGAGTATGCTGGAATATTTTTAAACAATATTCTTATTAAGGACTTAATCATAATATGACTTGGTTAATGAGAAAAGATTTATATATTATTGTACTAATTAAGGACTATAATGTCAAGTCTAATTTGAACATTGATGAAAATATCTAATTTAAACTATAAAGTTATGTATATATATTGCTAGTCCTTTTTTTTCTAATCTACATGAAAACTTTATCTAAAGTGCATAATTATAGTAAAGGTCAAAAGAGAGAAATTAGTTAGTAGGTTCATGTGAACTTGTGAACTCTCCAAATGCATCAATGACTTTACCTTATACTAATTTGGATATGTTTTTATATGAAATTATTCAATTTTGAGATCCAAAAAATTAATATTTTATAATGGTAGTTTTATTAAGAAATTTAACATATTTGAAAAGTTTGTATTTACAAGATATGTTATAGCTTAGTAGTGATTAGCTACCTTTTCCATATGAATTGTACAAGTTAATTAGAGATGAGAATGCTACTCATCTCATTTTTTAGCATTTTCTCAAGGCTCTCCAATTATGCCACATGTTGCTTTATAAATGTGTTAAGTTATGGAAATTGAAATAAGATCAAAACAAATAAATCTAAGAAAATTAGTACCAATTGAAAAACAATTTGAATAATAGATTTTGACTATAATTAGGAAAAATAATCTCAAAAATGTACACGAGAGTCATCAATATTATTAATACTCTTATGAATCTTGGAAAAGAACTTGAGACACCTAAGCTTGTGAAAAAGCCACTAAGATTTATACCAAAATCTTGGAATCCTAAGGTCTTTTTTTATAATAAAGGCATCAACCTAAAAGTGTTAGGCTTTGATGAGCTAATCAATTCTCTATTATCTTTACCAAAAAGGTCATTGAGGAAAAGAAAGGAAAAGAAAGGAATCAATTTTAGGTGAATGAAGAGGAGCTTGCTATGTTGACTAAGAGAGTCTCACACCTTTAAAGAAAGAAGAAAAAAGTGGTAAAAAACATTTCAAAAGCAATCATGAGAAAGATAAGATCATTTGTTAAAAATGCAATAAGTTTCGTCACATTGCTTTAAACCATCAACAAGAAGAAGGACAATAAGCAATCAAAGAAGAACTATAAAGCCATTTTGGATGACTTAAGTGATTCAAAAAATGATTCTAATGATATTGGAATCATCTTAGCATTTATGGAAAAAAAATGGAAGAAGTAACTTCTAACCATGATACTTTAAATCATGATGATTTTTTTATTGATGAACTATATAATACATTAGATTAGATAGGAAACTTAGAGACTAGTTGTCAAAAATAATGGTCTCTATGCAGAGAATGCTTCCTTAAAACTTAAGAATGCTTTTTTAACGAAAAAGGTTAAGTAGTGACTTACACGATGTCAAGAGGAGAAAGAATTATGAAACTCTTAGATGAAAATATCCTTTTTAAGATAAAAGTTTCAAAACTTCAAGAATTTATTACTTAGTGTGTTAAAGGTAAAAGGAAATTAACCATGTTGGTTGGCTCACAAAGGTCATAAGGTGAAACAAGTGGTTTGTATTATCCATTTCATCCATATTAATCTAAAGCTACTTAAAGCAAATAGCTTATATACATACACATAAGCATAACCATTAAAGAATACATCACATAATAATGCTTATAAATCATACCATGGTAGGAATGCACCATATAAATATGCATATATGTACTTAAAACACTCACAAAAAGCTAAAGCATCATATAAACATGCAAATTCTCATTATAAATATCATGATTATTTACAGAATAGAAATAATACATATTAATATAATAGATATCATTAAAGAGCTTATGTTAAATGCTATTTTTTTAGTGATTATAACCATATGTAATATTTTAGCAATTTTAAATGGAGCTTAAATGGTATAAAATATTCCTATGATAGTGCTAGACACATAAAAACTCACATTTAATGATCAAAGAAAGTTTGGGTACTAAAATATGTATAATTATTATGCAAGTATGTCTTATAAGTAGTATAAAGAAAGATGAATAACATCTAAATAATACTTATCCTAGACATATGAGAGGAAATCTTATGAAAGTTATTTCTCTTAAGATGATGGATGGTGAAAATGTAATGTTTTAGGACAATTCCAAATTTAAGATTATTAACATTGACAAAATAGGTATAAGAAAGTCTTTAATGATTGATAATATTTTATTTATTAAATGACTCAAGTTTAATTTGTTAAATATAAGTTAATTACATGATAATGGCTATAAGGGATATCATTTGAGCAAAATGGTTGCTATGTTAGTGATTCTAAAACAAATAGTCTTTTATTTGTTGTTAAGTGGTCAAAAAATGTATATATTGTTATTTTACTTTGACTTTTTAAGATGTGAAGTATTTTACTTCCATTAATGAAAAGTCAAGGATGTGGCATAAAAATTTAGGTCATGTAAGCCTAAAGCAATTATCAAGACTTATTTAACACAACCTTGGAAAAGGACTTTTAAAGCTCAAATATGAGAAGTAAGGTATATGACACATGTCAAATGTGTAAACAAAGAAAAAGCTCTTTTAAGAGTAAAAAGTTAAAATTTATTACTAGACCTTTACAACTATTACATATGGATTGTTTGGTCCATTTAGAGCTTGATCATTAAGTGATAAGTCATATACATATGTCATTGTAGATGGTTATAGTAAATTTACATGGTTTAAACTCTTAGCTCATAAGGATGACTGTTTAACATAAAGTGAATGAGTGTATATTTTCAAATGAGGGAAATCTTAATATTGTTGTTTAACATGTTCCAAGAGAGTGGAAGCATGTTGGAAAAGCATAATAGGATCGTATTATTGAGAAAGTTTATGTAAATTAACCCTGTGATTTTGAAAGCAATAGCTTTTAGACCATATTTAAAAGTTTTCAAAAACCTTATATGGGTTAAAGCAATAACCAAGAGCTTAGTATGAGAAATTGAGTTCCTTCTTACTAGATAAGGGATACATCAAAAGTAAAGTTAATACTACCCTTTTCATTAAGTCAATAGGAAAGGACTTATTGATTATTCAAATTTATATTGATAATATCATATTTGGAGCTATTAATGAATATTTATATAAAGAGTTTGCTAATAGTATGGAAATAGAATTTGAGATGATCATAATGGGAGAATTGAACTTCTTCCATAGGCTTTAAATAAAGCAAACAAAGGTTGAGATCTTTATCAACCAAGCCAAGTATACAAAGAAATTATAAAAAAAGTTTAGTGTGAATGATTTCAAAACTTGTGACACTCCTGTGATAATTTCCACAAAGTTGGAAAATGATGAGAATAATTGGTAGTTTTCTTTATCTTACTACTAGTAGACTAAATTTGATGTTCATTATTTGTATATATGTTAGATTTTAATCCAACCCAAAAAATTATCATTTAGTTTTCTTTAAGGGAGTGTTTAGCTACATGAAAGGAACCATGAAATTAAAACTTAAGTATACTAATGAAACTACTTTTGACTTAGTGTATTACTTAACCTTAAACTTTGTTGGAGATAGAATTAAAAGAAAAAGTATCTTTAGTGCATGATAGTTCTTGTGCAAAACTTTATCTTATAGTGTAGCAGAAAGTAAGCTTCTAGTCGCTCTTTTTATAGCTAAAGTTGAGTACTTAACAATTAATAATTGTTGTGTTAAATTTTTTTGGAAGAAGTAAATTTTAAAAGACTTTAGATTGTATTATTGTATTATGTTTATCAAGTGTGATAATACAAATGTAGTTAATTTGATCATAAACCTTATAAATAATGTGAGAACCAAACACATTGACATTAAGTTCCATTTTATTAGAGATGAAATGTTGAAGGAAGATATGTCCCTAGACTTTGTAAGCATAAATAATCAATTGGCTGACATCTTCACCAAACTTTCAAATAAGGATAGATTTATAATCATTAAAGAAAGGTTAAGTATGGTTGAATTTGATTGATCTTTTAATTATGTAATTAATATGTTTTTTTCTATTCATATGTGTTTTGGAATATGATCATATGTGGTTTCTTAATTGATGTATGCATTGCAAGATGAATTGGACATTATGAACTTGAAAATTAAAAGTTGAAATTTTTTGTCCAAGTAAGTGTGGTCAATTAGTTAGGAATAATAGGTTGACCAATGTAAGTAGTTGACTAAGTAGTCACTTTAGTTGACCGATTATGTTTTAAAAAGTTCCCTTTCCCTTTTCCTTTTCCAAAATTATGAAATCCATTTTTAGAAAATTTCTTGCCTTTTTCAAATTCAAAACCCTAAATCTTTCAAATCTCTATTAACACACAAAATTAATACTTCAAAATCATCATTCTCTTAAACCCATTCATCATTAAGCTGAAATCATCATCAAAAATAAAGGAAACCAAACTTAGGGCATGAAAATAAAGTTCAATCTCTTTGAGAACTTATAGTGCCATTAGAGCATCACCTCCTTCATTGTTGCTACTAACGACCTCACTAGTCATTTCTCTTATTGCTTCATTAATAAAACCACTAAGGAAGCACTTTAATAAACCTCCACAAAAGAAATTCAAGTAAAGAGAAATGAAAAACAAAAACTTTTGCACATCTCTATCATCATTAGAGTCTTTATCTTTGCCTCTCTTTCTAATAGCACTAACCATAATAACATCAACTCCTTCTTTACAAGCAACTTTTAGACCATTAATTCTATCATCTTTAGTAGGTCCTTCATCATCATGGAACCCAAATTCTTTAAGATACTAAAATTGTTAATGAATTCATCAAGTGCAGAATGAAGGTTGTGTATGCTAGTAAACCACTTAGATTGAATTCTTTGGCCATGTTTGAAGTTAATGGTTTTTTGGAGGAGTTTACTCACTAAAAGTCCGTAAGTTTTATCACTTTTGAGTGTGAGTTGTATCTTGAAATGATCAAACTATGTTTTGCTAATATAAAGATGAATTAAGCTTGTATTATGCTTACTTCATATGTCAGTGGGAATGAAGCAAAGATTACTCCTAAAATGATCGCAGATAATTTGAATTTTCTCTTCGCTAAGGGTAATGTTAATTGGAGTGACACTTGGATAATTGGGAAGTTTACTCCTTAAGAATAGTTGCAAACTACATTTGAAAGACAATTTGAGTTTAGGGCCATAATGTGAACGCCTTGTAAAGCTTCTTCTTTGCCTAATAGGTCTAAGACATTGAGTTTGGTTACTTGCAACATCAATCATACAAGAATGTACTATGATTACTTAACCTTTTTTTTTTTTTTTGACATATGCATGTTGACATTTATTTTAAGAAGGGAAGCACTTCAAGAATGGAACCAAGAAGATAAAATAGTGAAGACTTTATTTCTATTGATAATGCCCAAAGGAGAAGAGTAAGGATTGATGACTTATGTTGATCTTTTTTTGGACATAGATATTTGATTTGACTTTATTTTGGATGACTGCGCTTGTATCTGAATCTTTTAGATGCTTTGATACTTATGCTAGTTTTTGATAGCTCTACTTGTTTGATGATCATTTAGACTCTAATAAATGTTGTGATCTTTATGCATTTGCTCATGAGTTGTGCTATTAGTTGATCACTTGATTGTTTAATCTCCTTGCACTTCTATAAATGTTCAAGTGCTTTGATTATTATTGTGTGTTGAATGTATTAGCAAGGGGGAGCACATACTCAGGGGGAGTTCTTGTATCTTTGATTATTTTTGATCTCCTTTGTAAAAAATGGTCGGCATCATCACAAAAAGAGAAATTGTTGAGATCATTCGTAATACATTATGTTTTGATGTGTTTCTCTTGATTGATTAAGTAATTGGGTTGAGTTATACATGATTGATTAATCAAGTGATTTACTTATAATTGATTGAAAATTTGCATGATGTAAACTATAAATGGCTAGTTGATTTTGATTTATGTTGTATATGTTAAGATCTTTGAATCTAAAACTTAAAATGAGCTAATCGTTAGTTAAAAATCTGTAGGTTTCGTCAAATTTTTATTTTTAGAAATGTCTGAAAGAATCAAAAGATTTAAAGTGTTGGCAGATAATTGCAATAGGTCGACTGGACTAGTTGTTATGGTTGATCAGATAACTCAAGGAAAATAGAAGAAGCAAGAGAAAATAAAATTTTTGGTCAAGTGTTTTGATCGATTGACCGGATCAATTGCTATACTTGATCGGGCCCACAAAAGAGTTTTTAAGTTGTGGAAAGCTATTTTTGACCGAGAGTTCATATCAGTCGACTACAAAAGGCTGAATTTTGGTAGAGATTTTGGATCAATTAATTAGATCTAGTACTACGATTGACCAATACTTCAACAATACTTCAAAGAAAGAATTTCTTATTTTGTATTAGATTTTCATTGATTTTCTTCGTAGAAAGGTATCATTTCACAACGGCTAGTCGAGCCTTTAGAAGCCTACAAAATAATTTGTGAAACTCTTTGTTGAGCAATGAGCTATTTATTGTGTAAATCTAGATCAAAGAAACAAGAACAAGAAAAAAAAAAGGAAAATCAAGAGTAAGTGCTCTAAGTGAAAGAAGTTGAAATTACGAAAAGAGTAAGAGTGAAGTGGAGAAAAGTTTCGAGAACCTGTAGCTCTAATCTTCTGAAGAACCGTTGTGTTCTTGTAAAAGTTTCTTGGAAGATTGTGTGACTCAAGGTCAAGGACCAAAGTGTTAAGGACCAAAGTGTTAAGGGTTATCTCCACCCACCAAAAAAAGAAGTGATTAACTGATTAAACTGTCGAAGAAGAAATCATGATAAGTTGACGAAGGCTGCCGGATTGAGTCAAACCACTATAATTGCTATGCACTCTCTCTCCTCCTAGTTCTCTTTTATTTTCTGCTATGCATATGTTTGTTTATTGTTTACGATTGTATTTGATCAATTGGAGTTGGCATTGAGCAAACGTTGAGTGACTTTTGTCGATTAGACTCAATTCTTTTCTTGGGTTGGGTCAGAGACCAACATCTAATTTGTTACAGATCTAAAAACAGACAACATACGAGATAGATCAACAAGAATAATTTCTATTAATCTAAGAGAGCACTTGGGAGATTCTCCTCATACTGCACTTGGCTTCTCTTATGCACCATGAGGAAGGAAAAAAGTGAGAGGCTTTCCACTCCCCTTTAAGTTTTGGACGACACTGAAAATGACAGGGTTAATCTCCATTTAAACCTGCCATGCATAATCTTTCTTCAAGTGACTCCCTGCGGAAAAGCAATACCATTGTTGATGAGAATCATCCCCAAAATATACATCATGAAATGTGGACCAGGATGGCGTAATTGTTGAAGCTGAGGTCTCTAGACGAAGAGATCGTAAGTTCAAATTTCAGCTATCAATACATGTGACGAATTCCAATGGTGGGATGACTGTCGTCAATTTAATTTACTTACGTATGCTGTGCGAAGTAGGAATTTAGCAATTCAGCAGATTCAAATTATCCAATTTGACATGTAATTGGAACAAAACCGTGGCTCATATTTCAGGTTATGTTGTGTTTAACTGGACAGAGAAATGGGTTTCTCTCTTTGCATTTGCCCAGCTTAATTACGTTACCCATGCATGAAAATGCATTTGCATGTACACAACGCAGCCGTGCTATACATGCGTTTGTGAGTGAGGGAGACTCCATAAGTTCAGGGGCGGGCGGGGAGGATAAATAAAATAAAATTGGAGTGGTGAAATTAAATAATAGGGGGCGCATTTTAGGTGCTAATCAATGACTCAATTATTTTTCAAGTGGATACCTTTCCCACTCCCATCTCCAAATTTGTATTCTGTTGAGATGTGACGCACCCAACCAAGTCTAGTTGTTTGCTAATTTTTCTATGCTATCATTTTTGGTCGGGTCTCTTGTCGCGTTCACGAGCACTAACACAGCACAATGATCCTCCAAAATCTTAAATCTCTTCGGCACGCCTTACATCTTTCTGTTTTCTTTATCTAATAGCGCACTGACTTGCACACATAGAGAAGATCGATAGAGCTCTCCTATTCCATTGCTTGTGAAATTAAGCATATCTCAAAAGTCAAGAAGCAAAGCAGAAGCTTGATTTCATCTGGGAGTCTCGTTGTGTCTTTCTTACATGTATCTGATGTGTCTACCAACAATTTTCCTTCTTCTTTTTCCTCCGAAAAGGGTCTCATTTCGTTTATTGAAACACTTGAGAGAAAAGTGAGCCGAGACCTGCTTTCAATTCTCTCATAGAAATCAAAGTTAATTTAAGGCGTTGCACCGGGGTCTTCCTCCTACCATTCTCCTGGGCTGTATTTGTTGATCTAGAAGAGTGGAGAGACAGAGATTAATCTATCTTTATTAATAAAGTTCGAGAGCATTTTAAGAGTGGAATCATCAGATTTTGTTTAAAAATCTCAGCATGCTAAAAGCCGATTAATTTTGTAATAGCACGTCTGGAATGAAGTAAATATACTATCAATTCGTTGCTAGATTGCCCCTAGGACTCGACTACTTTGAAACAAATCTTCGTAATTTGATATTGTTGTGGGAGAATTCTGCCAAAACTATGAGGTCAGCTCGCTGAATTCTTGATTACAAGAGATCTTTGCTTTTAATTTTAGTTTATTTTATTTGTAATTGGTTTCTCAATTCATCTCTTAGCGAAAAGGAAACCTTTCATGGGGCAACAACAAAAGCAACCCAACTTTCTTTGAGATAAACCCATTAATTGCTTTCATTGGTACTTTAATCACAGCTTTATTATGTATGCAAACCAAGAAAACTAAAAAAAAAAAATAAAAATGGTGCGTATAATAACTTAAACCTAATGGCTAAGCTCCATGCAGTTTTACCTTATTTAATTCTACTTTTTTTTTCCTGACAACTAATTATTTCGTTTGGAGGAAAATCAAATGCAAAGACTTCGATTATACGATGTCAATTCTGTGGGTTAATTTCAATCTGAGTGCATGTGATAACGAAACCTACTTTAGTTTATAACGCAGGCTTTTGATTGTTGCCCACAATGCAATTATAGTCGAAATATTATGTAACGATAAATACTTCGGCGCTGCATTGAAAGCAATGGGGTTTGCATTAGATGCAAGGAAGCAATTGATTGTAATCTCAATGTCACCTATAGCCCCACAATTTAAAAACCTTGTCAGTTGTTCTTTGTTTGTTTTTTTTTTTTTTTTTTTTTTGGGATTTTTACTTATCAGTAACTTTGCATTCATTTAGCTCCTTGTCCGATCCCAGAGTCACAGCCTAACTCCAATTTTTGCATTTATCTAACCCAATTAATTATCAGAGGAAAAAAGAAAACTTAGTGCCAAAACTCCCAAGTCCAACTCCATCAGAAATCCAACTGTGAAGCTGAAATGTTTGCAATATAACGATGCTCAAAGTACAACATGATTGCAAGACCTTTCTCCACCAATAGTTAATGCTCTTAAATGCATTACACAGTTAACCCTTCTTTTCTTCTTCTTTTGCTTGGAACATTAAGAGTTGAAAGGATGCCTTTACAGTACGATTTCATTGGTACGTTGTCAGCAGTAACACTCTTACACTCATGTATATTTCGACCCATCTAGTTTTTCCCTTTTCTTTCTGTCTTTCTTCTTTCTTCTTTTCTTTTTAATTTTTAATTACGTTGATGGGTCTCAGTAGGAGTGTTCAAAAACCGCTTAACCCACCAAAAATCACTCAATCCGAATTGTGCGAACCCGCATCCGCCAAATCCAAAGGGAAAGTAAAAAAAAAAAAAAAAAACAAAGAGATTCACCGTTTTTAATTTTTAAAAACCGCAAAGGGCGGATTAGAGATAATATAAAATTTTTGAAAACATATATATATTAAAGGTTATTTCATAAAAAAATTTTACTACATAAGTTTTTCTATTCTGAAAAATTATAAGAATTTTTGAATAGATTAATACTTCAAATTTGTGTTATATTTTTTATATTTTTATTTAAATAATAAAAGTATTAAATCTTTTTTACAAATATATATATATTTTACTTTAAAATGTAGTGATTGAATAAATATTTTTTTAATAATTTTTTGATGTATATTTATCTTTTTATGTTGAGGGATATATTACAAATTTGAAATTAATGAGTTTCTCATTTATTTTGTGGTAAATCCCTTGATCACTTACTTCTTGTGCAAATTAAGATTCCCTAAAATAACATCTTAAGCTCTCCTTACTTGGCTCGTGAATCCAATCTTCACCAAAGTAAATAACCTCATGAGAATCGCACTCCCCAAACTCCCAGGACACTTAAAGCTTGCACCTCATGATCGGTGGCAGCACCTCCACCGCCGCATCTTAATCCATCTTCCTCCAAATGTCTTGAAGGAAGAAGATTATCCTTCTCCTCGCCCAAGGACTCCCAAGAACACTCCTTGGCGTCCTCCAAGTAAGAAATCAGTGGATGCCTTTTGTAGAAATACAATCCTGCCAAGAATGCCCCAGAATTGGCCTCAGGTCAAGATCAAGTAACAAAGCAAATGTAGAAGCTAACGCTTCAGGTCATTGCTCTACGAGGCTGAGAACCACCTCCTTAAGAGATAACCTTTGACTCTCCCTTTTATCTTTACACGAAACTCTTGAAACTATCATATGGAAGACTTTCTCCATAACCTATACATGTTCAACTTAGAGATGGTATTCCGAGCTCCCACTCCAATTGATTGTATTAAGTCTACAATTCATAACTCAATTTGTTTCTAGTAAGAGATAAAAAAGACCCTGATAGTACCAATGATGGTGCACTAATATTTATTTATTTGTTGTTTGTATTAGATTATATATTATGGTAAAATGTAATATCTACAATGTAGCAAACATATCATCTATAAAGAAAAGGTTTACACACAAATTGAGTAAAAGTTATGTGACATTACTTATGTAAAATTGAATTACACACTATTCGAAGTTATGCATATATTCAATTTTTTCAACACAACATAAAAATACTAAAAATCTGCACGTAGCTCAATTAATAAAACTGGCGTAGCATCATAATTTTTATTCATAATACTAGCCATATTATATGAAGAGATCATTCTTTCTACTCTAAACAGAGAGATATCCAATTTGTGAATTCTTTCTTACTCTCTCTCTTGAAAATTAGCACTGGTGAGCTAATCGAGTTTGAGTTCGTCCTATCGCCATAGTCATGAAGTATATATTAATATGAATGCCTGCCCGCTGGAGAGGGTAGCGACGCTGCTCCGTAGTATTGTGGCAGCCGGCTCCCATCCTTACAGCAATCCGTTGGGGAGGCTAGTAGCGCTGCTCCGTGGCACGCCTCTAGCCCGCTGCTAATTTTGCGGCAGCTCCGCAGCATTGCGACAACCCACTGCTATTCTTGGGGAGACTGGCAGCTCTGTTCCACAGCCTGGCAACAACCCGTCGCCATCTTTACGGCAGCCCGCTGAGAAGGTTAGTAGGCGTGCAAATTACCAATCTTAACGTGAGGAGGTAGTGACAATAAATAACAATACAAAACTCTTGCGAGTCTGGTAATTGAAATGAGTGCAATCTCAATCTCTTAATGAGATTTCCACTCTCCCCGTCACTATCCAGCAAAACCACAGTCAAGAGAATAGGTTTGGCAGAATCAGCGGGAAATAACTTCAGAGGTGTAGGATAAGCGGGAGCCAGTCTCCTGGCGAAAAGGAAATATCACGGCTTTTAACCTTATACCGCAAGTTTCCTATAGCAACTTTTCTAACGTCTCTAATTTCAAAATTTGAAAATCTAAAGAATCAATAGGTTTCACTTAGGTTACACTTTCTTTTCGTATTCGTACAAAATAAATAAAATAACATACAAAATAGTGATATTTTATATTTTTTTAACTTCTACTTAATCTATATATTTTAAGTAATTTCATAAAATCTTTTGAAAAAATAAATATGATAACTTATTGTACTAAAATTCTGTACATAGAAATGAAATGTACACAATATTATGTATATTTTAGACATGATCTTTTTTTTTATTGATTATCTTTTATTACATCAAGATATATATTAGGCTTATATTCTTATTTATTATTTTTCAAATCTTAAGGATAGATTTTATTTTACATGAAAACTGCAATTCATATCTACTAGCGTGAGGCTAACTTCCATGACTTTCATTTATTGATTAGATCTCTAGATACGAGCTATGAATAAACTGATCAATATGTTTGTGAAGACGTAAGACTCAGAACCTAGATCTTCAGTGATGGTACCTGCGATGTCCTCCGGGTTTCCCTTGGACATTTTGATGAGCGAGTATTTAAGATATGATCCATATAATTTGTTTGGGCTTTTAAATTTTACTCACGTAAATTATTGTTTTTTTTTTTTTTGCTCCAGCTCAGCTTTTCCAAAAAAATAGAAAAAGAAATGGGATTTGACTCGACGAGAATGTAGCATCGATAATTGTGGCACTAGCACACCCATGATTTGGCACACTAATGTTTTGTATGCATCATTTAAGTGTTGCCCATGCATATGCTTGCACTTAATGGCCTTGTTTGCCGTGTGCTCTTTGTTAGTCCAAGTTGACATGTCATTCTAGTGCACGGTAATTGTGATTGGTGACAGATCTAAACAAAAATTTCGAAAATAATACATTTTATAAATAAAAATGCAATAATAAAATTAATATATATATGATGAAAAATAAACTAATTATATTAATTATTCTAAATGATAAAAATTATAATTATTTTCTATGATTTTTAATGTTTTAAGCTACCATTTCATTTTTTAAATAATCAAATATATCTTTTGTCATATATAAGTAATTATTTAGTTATTTGGCCTAATAGATTCATTATGATGCTTGCTGTTGAAAAAGGCTTTTTTTTTTTACTGTAATTGTTGCAATCAGTAAAATTAAATTCAATTTCATAAACAAATACATCTATGACATGCTTTTGCATATTCTTTCCTTTTTTTTTAATAATGTTCATTACTATTAATTTGTTTTATTAAAGATAAAAATATTTCTAAAAAGGGTGTTGCCAAACTTGGAATCAGAAAAAGCCTTACAAGAATAAGTTTTTAGAAAAAAAAAAAATTAAAACAAGAAAAATTTCGTGAAACAATTTTGAAATAAAAGGGGGAAATTTTGATGAAAATAATTTTCATCTCGATTAAGTGAACAGATTTGCGAGGTACAAAAAATCTATTAAAGCCACCAACTCATGACTCGAAGGAGCATTCAAGGCAGAAGATGCAGATGGTGCGAGAGAACTTATCACTAGGCTACATTACACTCTATGTCATCGTGGTACATCAATAATAGATAACTTAAAGGGGTTGGGAAGGCAGTGTCTCCCGGTCGCCCCCCCCACTTGGATACGCCCCCTGATTTCGATTTCATATTGCTATGCACAGACACTTCCAAACTCATACGATTACTATAAAACACCATAACAATAAGAGAATGCTTTTCAAGAGCAAATAATTTAAGAGAGAATAATTACTAGATTCATGCCCCACGTTGCACGGATTTTAGGTATTGTCGAATATCATCACCCTTCTTAAATATGAAATTGCAAGTTCAACCATTTTGTGTTTGGACGGTCAAATAAAAAGGAAGTGCCACACATTTGAATATTTACAGCTCTGATGGTACAATGCTAGTGCAGAGGATGCCTGCTACAAGTGGTGAGCGTACTGGTTGGAAACACAAGGTGGCAATAAATTACGTGAAGGAAAAATTAAATTGTGGCAGTAACTTACAGTCGATTGTACATTGTAGTGTTTCAAGTAGGTCAAGAAAGCTTAAAATTTGGATATGGTCGTTGAAAAAGAAACTTTTAATTAAAAAGAAAAAAAAAAGAAAAAAACCTCTTCAAAGTAGTAAGCGTTCTAAAAAGACTAAAAAGAAGTCTACAGTTTTCAATGTTGGCTCTCATATTTCTTATTTCTTTCATTCCATAACATAATGGGTCGTCGATTATATTTCACGCATCAAACTCTGTTAGAACTTGAGTCTATCTTCTTCTTCTTTCTTTGAATCAGGCCTAGTCTATGTTCTTCTTCATTTGGATCAGGCCTCTTCAATTCCGTAACTTTTGGAATATATTGAATAAAAACAATAAAAGCCAGACTGTTGTTAGTGTGATCGGTTCTCTCTCTCTCTCTCGCTCTTTTTTTTTTTTTTTTCTCGCCAGAATCACAATTCAAATGATAATGTGCAACAGAAACTTTGATATTTTACAACAAGCCTTTAAAAATATTAACTTTTCATGACACGCAAACTACAATTAATGACTAATGTGAAGATGAATTGACTAAAAGATTTATAATGAGGTATTTTATTATAAATAAAATTGATGCTATTAATGTTAATGTTTTTCTTGATAGTTTGGCCTTTATTACACATAACAAGAGTGGGTCATAAAATGGATTATTTAAGATACAAATTACTAAAATAATTATTAAGTAAGAGAGCGATATCACTTAATTTTATATAATTTGTAATAAATTTAATTGATTCTTTAATTAAGTTAATAAATAAAAAATTAATGTATGATATATCAAAATAGATGAGATTATTGACCATAGAAAATGGTAAAGAGTGATAGTAATCTAACTTGTGTGATAAGGAATACTTTGAAATAGGTTTATGTAAATAATAACAAATTATTAATTAATTTTATATACATTAGTAAAATTGTAAATTTCTTCCCATAACATAGATAATATAATAATTTTAGTGAGTGGAGTTGAATTATATTTTTAATAAATTTGATATTTCTTATAAGTGATATATTGATTAAAATGTATACTTAATAAACTCATATACATATATATATATATATATATATATAAGAGTAGAGTATAATCATTATTATCTGATTTTAGACAAAAGTTTGAGAATTTGATAAAAGTGTAGAACTTAATAATATTATATTACATGAAATGACTTGTTTTGAGAGAATGTAATATGATGACAAGTTTTTTTATATTTATATTAAAATTATAATTTATATAAATTCTTATTTTATCGTATTTTTTAATATCTAAATTTGCAAATTCTAATTTTTAGTTCATAGCCTAGAAGGTATAAAAAAAAATACATTATGTCTTTATTGATTAATCTAATAAAATTAATTTTTTAAAATAAAAAAAATCATTATGAATTAATATATTTGAAAAGATTAATTACAACATTTTTTAAAGTTGATCAAATTAGTTGTTTTATTATGGTTGTACTTACCATAATTCTTATGCATGAATAATCATATTAGAAATAAAGAGTTCATTCTTTCCACTCCAGATGGAAATATATCTAATTGGTAAATTCTCCCCTCCTCTTTATCTTGAAAACTGACACTAATGGGTTAATTGAGTTCGAAGTTGTTGATGTCATCTTACTTGTAACGCGTACATTAGTGCAAAATTTGATTATATTTTAAAATAATAATAATAATAATAATTTATTGTATTGGGATTCTATTGACTTGAACAAAATTTATTTTTAAAAATAACATTATACATACTTCAGATATATTTTTTATTAATTTATTTTTTATTACTTCCATAGATAGTATGTTTATATCCCTGTCTATTATTTTCCAACATAAAGTGGGCCAAACAAGAGGGAATGTGGATTCATAAGCTGCCGCCCAATCCCAACTCGTTGAAGCCAGCATCCGCCGAAACGAAAGAAAAAGAAAAACGTTAAGTATTTTTCAAATTTTTCAAAACTAATCGACCTGATCTGCCCCGTTTTAATAGTTTTAAAAAATATATATACGATGAATCTAAAACGATGTCGTTCCAACTAAAGTGACCTCGTTTTAATCGAGCCCGCCGGAGCCACTCCCCCGTTAAAGACTCGATCGACGCTTCTTTCTTTTATTTCGAACTCAATAAAATAAAAATTGGGGTTCGTCGACTGGAGCCACCCGTTCTTTCTCAGAAGCAAGTGCCCAGCCCGCCGCCAGTTTGCTCTCCTCGCTTCCAAATTTCAACGTCGCCGGAGATTCCTCTCCTGCGTGTGATTTTTTTTTTTTTTAAAAAATGTTTTCATTTGTGCTTTAATTTTTTTTTTAATTTTAAAAATTACTCTTAAATTTATTTTTTATTTTTATTTTTTAAAAATACTCATAATTTATTATTGAATATAAATAAATTTTATAATAATTATAAGAAAACCACACATTTGGTAAATTGAAAATTAATCTGACAATAAAAAGTAAAACCTACGCGCATATAGATATATCGGCATGCCGTGGTGCAGGCACACTCGTGTTGGCGAGGCATGCGGGCTTCGCTAAAAAGGCTATAAGAAAAAAATATTATATCTTTAACGGGGTGGCGGTGGTGTTTGAAGGGAAATAAAGTAAATAGAAAAAGAATACTTTTGCTAATTAACACCCCTAAATCTGGGTTAGCAAGGATCAAAAGAATTCAATCTTTGATGTGTTTTTAGACAGCAAAATTTGAAATTTATAAAAAAAAAAAAAAAAAAGTTTTTCAACGCGTAAAATCTACACTTTTTATCTCTCATCTTTCTCAAATTTTCAGTCCACTTTAGGAAACCGTTCTTTTATAACGTGCTTTTGGAGATTTTCGTTGAAGAACAGGCTGCTGAGGGCTAACAGAAATAGAATCTTATATACATGGCGAACTTTGGAAGCTCCACTCGATTCCGGGAGCTAATGACGGAGACAGAGAATGCTGCGGCCGACTCTGTCTTTTTCACGGAAGCAGGCCGAACAAGTCCGGGTCGGTTCCTACCACGCACACCGTGGAAACCAGCTGGTGCCGGTTTGGTAGTCGTGTTTGTATGCAGCATATCCTCTCGGCGGTGAAGCTGCTGCGGTGCCGAATGGAGGCACAGAATGCCCTTTTTTCAAACTCATCGTTTTTTACTAGAAGTGCAATGCTACCCCTTTTTTTTTTTTTTTTTTTGGTTCTTTTTTCGTTAAGAGAATTAATTTTTGCCAATGAACATGTAAAGGTCACTGAGATATTTTAGCTCTTCGGTGAAAGCTACTCGGCAGTTGGTCTCTTATACTCACCACACACACGTGAAGATATTGTATGGTGGGTGGCGTAAAGGTTTCTCATTTAAGAGTACAGAGTAGTGCAGCCATTTTGGAATGAATTGCACATTACTATGTAGACACAATTAGGTGCAGTTATGTCACGTAGACAGGATATGAGAGAATCCAATAGGTGGGTGGCCTAGTCAGGATCTCTCTTATAGAATAAGCTTAAAAATCAGACCATTAAAGATGAAATTCTTTACAAATTTTACCACTTTCAGCTCATTACTTACTTTGAGTTTCACGAAAGCGGAGTTGATACAATACACGAGGAAAAAAAAATAAAAAAAAAAGACACACTTAATTCCGCTGTGTACAAACAAATCGCTCCAAATCCAACCCACCCCCCCACGAAAAAAAAAAGGAAAGAAAAAGAAAAAAAAAAGGGACGTACTAACCCCCTTTGCTCCAATTATTTCATGCCCCACACCTTTGTTTTTGTTTTTTGTTTTTTTTGTTTTTTTTTATTGGTTTTCCCCTTTTTCTATGCATAATAAATCCCAGAGACCCAACCAAATGAGTATCCCTTCACCCCTTGCTCCCTTTCGGAGCACAAAGCCGCAAACTGTCGTAGAGCAACCCCAAGTAAAAATCTTCAACCCAACAATCGAGATTCAAGAAACCATGGCATCCTTCGTGGTGACGATGGTATTATCACAACTACTACTTATAACCAGCTCTACGGCCACCATCAAAACCACCACGAAGAAACCTACCTTGTATCCTAATTTTCAACAACTGAACGTGAAGAATGCAATCGCGGAAGCAAAAACAGGGCCCATGTTCAGAACATCCAAATGTCAAGAACCGTCGAAGAACCAGAGTGGCAGCGGGGGTGAGCTGAAGTGGAAGCTAAAACTAGTCCACAGAGACACTACTCCTCTCAACAAGAAGAAGTTACACGGTAATCACAGCCAACTTTTCCATTCACGCATGGAAAGAGAAGCGAAGAGGGTGGCCAGCCTTGTCCGTCGCCTCTCGAGAGGAGGCAGCGGCGCCGCCAGGTATGAGGTGGCAGGGGATTTTGGGTCGGAGGTGATTTCGGGTATGGACCAAGGCAGTGGAGAATATTTTGTTAGAATAGCAATCGGTAGCCCACCAACAGGTCAGTACATGGTTATTGATACGGGTAGTGACATTGTTTGGGTCCAATGTAAACCCTGCACCCAATGTTACTATCAAACCGACCCGTTATTTGACCCGGCTGATTCGGCATCGTTTACCGGTGTTTCATGTAGTTCCACCGTCTGTGATCAGATTGAGAACGCCAGCTGCCAAGCGGGTCGGTGTCGGTATGAGGTGTCATATGGTGATGGGTCGTACACAAAAGGGACCTTGGCCCTCGAAACACTTACAATCGGGCGGGCCTTGGTTCGAAACGTGGCTATCGGATGCGGGCACAGGAACCGGGGCATGTTTATCGGGGCTGCCGGATTGCTTGGACTGGGAGGTGGATCCATGTCATTTGTGGGTCAGTTGAGCGGTCAAACCGGGGATGCGTTTAGTTATTGTTTAGTGAGTCGGGGCACCGATTCATCCGGGTCATTGGAATTTGGGCGTGCGGCACTGCCCACGGGTGCAGCGTGGATCCCTCTGATCCGTAACCCACGGGCCCCGAGTTTCTACTATATTGGGCTCTCGGGTCTTGGAGTTGGAGGCACGCGGGTGCCCATATCCGAAGATGTTTTCCGAGTATCCGAATTGGGGGATGGCGGTGTCGTTATGGACACGGGGACAGCCGTCACCAGACTCCCGGCAGCGGCATACGGGGCATTTCGTGACTATTTTATTGAGCAGGCCGGAAGCCTTCCCCAAGCATCCGGAGTGTCCATATTCGACACTTGTTACAACTTACTTGGATTCGTGTCAGTTCGGGTACCGACCGTCTCATTTTATTTCTCGGGCGGTCCGGTCCTAACCCTCCCAGCGAGGAACTTTCTAATTCCAGTTGACGACGTGGGAACATTTTGTTTCGCATTTGCTCCTTCCCCTTCAGGGCTCTCTATCATAGGGAACATCCAGCAGGAGGGGATTCAGATTTCCTTCGACGCGGCTAATGGTTTTGTGGGGTTTGGCCCCAACACTTGCTAGCCTAGCTATAAAGTGGCGCGAGGCACGAGGCGCGAGGGGACTCGACTTTTGCCGGCCTTTAGTTTACGTTGCTGTAAATGTAAAATTATTTCCTCCTCCGGTTCCGAGTTGCGCATAGCGCATACATGAGAAATGCCGCGTAACCGCATTCCTTGTTATTTATCATTATTATTATTGTTGTGGTGGTTGTTGTGGTTGTGGTTGTTGTTGTTAATAATGGAGGCAAAGGATTTGCTCTTCTGCCAATGAAGTGGTAGGAGCATGCGAAAACAGGGTACTGATTCCCCAAAGATGGTGGGGAGAGAGGAGTGGAAGAAGAGTGTACAACAGAGTCGAACGTCGCCGGCAGCGTACATTTGCGGGCGGTCAAAAAGGGGCCAGAAAAAGGCTAATTTGCTGTAGTGTTAGTGTCGCCTTTTTTGTCATGTGAGGTGATTGGATCCAAGAGAGTCCTTTTTACCCCTCCCCATGCTGTGCCAGACATGATTCAGTCCGCAATAGCGTATAGAAATGACACCGACTCTGCACATTTGCTCGCCGTCCAACGTCTTTATTCCATGCAACTTCCAGCAGAAAGATTCCCCCCCTCTCCCCTCCGCGGAGGGCTACAGGGAGTTAAGATTACGAGGGAATGGAGCCACCATTTGAGTGGACGTGCGGAGGAACCACTCTAGGGACTGCGAACACCTTTTGGCGTATCCTCAGTTTGGGTTCTGGCGTATTCAAACAATGACTTTCGCAAATGCTCTTGCTTTTTTCCTCCTCTTTTGACGGCAGATTTGAGAGCACAACTCTTTTGGGCCCTGTCGATATTTGGCTACGCATAGGAAAGATGACGACATATTTGAGCCTCACACTTCTACTTCTACTTCTACTTCTACTCTAACAGATGGAAGTTTTATTTTTTTTTATTCTTATTTTTTTATCAATCTAACAAATCGAAGTTGAAAGACTTAACATTTTTGAGTGCTGCATACTGTTACTTTGTGTATTTAACCCTCTTACGATTTTGGGGGTACCCCAAAGTCCAACAAAAGAAAGTAATTTATTTGGTGAAATTGGTGAAAGGGAGGGTAATCAATAAAGGGAAATCTAAGCTTTGGTAAAATATTATTGGGTGCCATTTGAGACATTTTACTCGCAATTATCCTGCACATTCCTTAGCAAGGAGACCGGGTCCTTGGTGTCAGCACACCATATACTACACGTGAAACTCTCACAATATAGGGTTTGGAAAAGGATTAACATGATTCTTCCGCTGTAAAATTAGCAACTAAAAACATGAATTAACCAGCAAAGAGATTTTAACGTTAATGGTAGCAAATAAGATTTTGTTTGATATAATATCACACGCTGTAGCTGGTCGGTATATGGTATGGTCAAAGGAACAAGGAACCAAAGGTTGGAGCTTATATAGAATCTTTAGGAACACAACCCATAGATCTTTCAAAAAACAGAACTTAACTAATTCCAGTTTCTTTCTCAACTGTCATTATTAGAACCTTTTTTTTTTGTTTTCGTTGGTTTTTGTCCCGTGTGGGTATTTCCCTTAAGTACAACGTATTGGGTAAGCATCAATCTACCGATGGCATCCAGCATAGAAAACCATCTAATGAGATGGTTGATTCAATACTTTCAATATGGGTACTTCCCCCCCCCCCATTGGAAGCTGAATTCGCAATATTATACTACCTACACAACGGAGGGCTATAAATCTCCTAATGCAAGGCATACATGTTTAATGGAACAGGATATATATGTATATATATGTAAAATCTCTTAAATAAAAGGAAATGTTATGTTTATATCTAATCTATCTAATCTAATAGCAATACAAAAAAAGCAAAAAACCAAAGGAAAATACATGTGATCGTCACTCCATTTTATTATGCACAAAGTTGAGCATAATATCTAATTATTCTAAATCTCTCATAACTAAAGATTCCCACATGAACTTATGTTTTTCTCTCCGTTTCCTCTCACCATAAACTTGAATTTAGTCACCCCATTTATTCGGAGCATTTGCAAATCGACATTAGACCCATGTAAACCAACGCAAATGTGGCTCCCCTCAATATATCTTTTATTAGTATTGCGCTTATTCTACAACGAATATCCTCATTTTTTAATTCCATCATTCCTAGAGTGATCTCATATCAATCTAAACATGCTCACCTTTGCTACACTTATTTATTTATTTTTAACATATTGTTTTTTCACGCCTCAACACTCTCCATTGTACAATGTTGTACAATGTTGTTGGCCTAATTGTCATTGAGTAGAATTGACCCTTTAATTTCGTGGGAATCATGCGGTCGCACAAGACTCCAATAGTACTCCATTTTAGCCATCTAGATTTCGTCCTATAAACAAAGTCCTCTCTATGTTACCATCCTTTTGAATAATAGAATCTAGATAACGAAATTAAATGCATTTAGGTACTTTTGCATAATCTAATCTAATCCTGTGCCCCACTGCTCTCCTAGCATTATCAAAATTATTATGCTTATATTCTATTTTTGGACAACTCATCCCTAAATCCTTCGGTTCGAGGATATCCCTCCATATTTCTAATTTATGGTCTAATCCCTTCCTAATTTCATTTGGGAATGACATGCACTGCAGGACATAATCCTAAGTGTCCTATCAATATATCCATAACCAATACAAATAGAAAACGATTTAGAATCGCCCCTACTGCAAGCCAACGTGATTGAGAATTCTGATGTCTCACCTCCTATTGTCCTGATATTGCTCATGCATACATGTTCTTCACTAGATTAATTCCCCACTCAAGCTTAAACTCTAGTTCTGCTCAATACTCGCTGCTAACCCTAATTTTCTCTTATCTTGCCATGTATTGACGAGTAGGAAGACTCCAATCTGTCCTGCATCGCAATACCTATAGAATTGGTTTTGCTAAACCTCGCTGCGATCGAACTGATAAGACGGCTGATTAAATATTAATGTCCTTCACATTAGAATACATTAACCGTTATGTGAAAATGATGATAATAATTTTTTATAATTCCATCATAATGTCAAAGTATAATAAACTACCAAGTGTGAGCTATGAGGATTATATCCTATTTATTAAGAATTTATTTTTTATATATACTATGAAACTTATGATTTACAATACAATACTCATAAGATATATAATTTTATAATAATTTACAATAATATCTCATAAAAATTTTATTGTTAATTTTAAAGTATTAATATATACTAAATTATAAGATAATAAGAAATATATAATAATATCAAAAAAATATTATTAAATTTAAAGTGTCAATATAATTATAAATTATCATTATTATAACTAAGTGCCATTTTAAGAACATGCTTTCTAAATAACTTTGATTGTAAACTTTTCATCAAAGGATTTGTTATCATGAGATCTGTATTAATGTGTTTAATAGGCACTTTTTATTTTTGAACTTCATCCATAATTATAAAATACTTCAATTTCATATACTTGGCACCCTTTGAATATTTATCAATTCTAAAGAAAAATACTCTTATAGAATTATCATAGTAAATTTTTAGTAACTTGATAATGGTATCAATAACCCTAGGTCTTGAAATAACATTTTATAATCATAATGCATAAATTGTAACTTTAAAAATACCATAAACTTTACTCTTATAATGGATAAAGTAGCGATAGATTGCTTTGCACTTCTTTATGTTATTACTCTTTCAACTAACAAGAATAGATAACCAAAAATGGACATTCTACTATCAAGACATCTAAAAAAATCTAAATCTGAATATTCATTTACTTTTAAATAATTAAATTTTTTGTATATAAGTATGTAATTTTCCATTCCTTATAAGTACCATATCACTTTCTTTATAGCTTTATAATGATTTAATTTCAAGATTGCTTTGATATTTATCTAACATTTTAATTGAAAAACTAATATTTAATTTAGTAAAAATTTGTAGATATATTGCGTTACCAACCATAGAGGTGTATATAATAGATTTTTTTTGTTATTATTATTATTTTTTATTTTATATTTCACATCATTTTTAGAACATTGTATGAGACCAAATTTATCACCTTTTATACAAGAACAAGTATAAGCGAACATTTATTCATATTAAATTTTTTTCTAAATCTTCTAGATATAGCCCATTTAAGATAATTTTAATAGTTCTTTTGATTTATTACGAAATATTTCTATTCCTATTACATATTATGTCTATTTTATATCTTTCATTTAAAAATTCATTAAGAAATAATCTTTAATTTTACACAATATACTTAAATTATTAATAATAAGTAAAATATCATTATGATATAAGACTAGAGAAATAAATTTACTTCCACTAATTTTTTGATATATACATTGATCAACAATATTTTTCTTGAACCCAAAAAATGTAATAGTATTATTAAACTTAAGATACCATTGTTGACAAGTTTATTTTAATTCATATATTATCTTTTTGAGTCTACACACTATTTGATTTTTACTTTTTATGTTGATATATATAAACTTCTTCTTTAAGATCTCTATTGAGAAAGGTGGTTGTCACATCTATATGGTGTAATTCCAAGTCATATTGAGTCACTAAAGTTATAATTATTTTTTATGAATTTTTCTTTGAGATTGGAGAAAATATTTTTATATAATCAATGTCACCTTATTAAGTATAATCCTTAGTAATAAGTTTAATTTTATATCGTTCAATATTATCACTTGAGTCATGTTTAGTCTTAAAATTCCATTTACAACTAACTCTTTTACATCATTTTGGCAATTCAATGAGATCTTAGATGTTATTTCTTTTTATGGATTTCAACTCATCTTTCATGACATTAATTTATTTAATAGATTAAGAACTTTCTCTAACTTATGAAATGCAACTAAATCCTCATTGATTTTAATATTAAAATTTATTTGTTACAAATAAACTATATAATTATTTGGAATAGCTAATCTTCTTTCTCTTTAAGATCTTTTAATGTTATTTTTGGTTTATTGGTAAGTTATAAGTTAGTTCCTTCAAGGAATATCACTTTGTTCAAATGTTTTTCAATTTTTAGAACAACATTTGATGTAATGGTTGGTAAAGAAACTGTTATAGATAAAAAATTTACCTTAATTTCTTTTATGTCCACCTTTGGATGTTTATTACTTCTGTTCTTAATGAATCTTGTATTACTAGACTTTACAATTCTTGAATTATGGTTTAAGCAATAAAATGTATACTATTTAGACTTCTTTGAGTAATTAATGAAGTGACCACTGATTATTTGAAAGATTAATTTCCTTTTATGTGAATTATAAATTCTTGCATTTGCTAGGAAACTATAGATATGTAGATGCCAAAACTAAGTTTTCTTTATATCCATATTTCAATAAAGTACTTTGAATTGTCTTACTAGGAACATTATTTAACAAATAATTTGCAATTTTTAATATATACATCCACAAAGATTTATGTAAAGAGAAGTTACTTATCATGCTTCTAACTATATTCATCAATATTTGATTATACTTTTTTACCATACCATTTTACTGAGTTATACTTTTCTAACCATGCCATGACTCTTGAGAAATTTTGTAAATTGACTTGGATATTACTTTAATTCATTTTATTCACTTTTATATTCACCATCTTTATTAAATCTTACAAATTTCATTTTTTTGTCTAATTGCATTTCAATCTCTTTTATATATACTTTAAGAGCATTCAAAGATTGAGATTTTTCTTAAAACAAATAAACATGAGGGTGAAAAATCATATATAAAGGTAATAAAAGATATAATTTTTTCCCATTAAAAGTTAGAGTATCAAAAGTTTCACAGATATCAGTGTGTATAATTTTAAGAAATTAAATACTTTTTATGACCACTTTCTTATTATATTTAGTTTACTTACCTTTAATGTAATAAACAAATGTTCCAAGATTAATAAAATCTAGATTCGAAAGAATAATATTATTTATCAATCTTACTAATCTTTCTTTGGATATATGATCCAAATGTTTGTGCCACAAGTAGGAAGAATTTTCATTCATGATATTACGCTTAATTGCAACATTGTGATGCATATTAAATAAGGATCCAACAAAAATATGATTGAATTTTAGTTTATATAAACCATTAATAAGAATATTTGAACCAATAATATTAGTATTCTTATATAAATTAAAACTACCATATCTAAATTTAATATTTATTCTAGAATCATTCAATTTAAAAATTGAAATAAGGTTTCTTCAAATTGAAGATACATAAAAAGTTTATAATAGGTATAAATGATAATTAGTATCTAAAACCAAATGATAAGTCCTTATGTCTTCAATTGAAGCCTTTATAAGACTTTTTTACAGAGAGAAAATCTTTAGTTGAGTTAATGGTTTGGATCATAATGAATCCTTACATCATATTAGATATATGAGTAGTAACACTAAAATCAAACCATTGCATATCATGAGAAAATTTAGTTAAATTTGATTTGAAATATACTAAGGTATTAACTTTACTTTTCTTTTCAAACCAAATCTTACTCTTAGGGCAATCTTTTTGATAATAGACTTTTTATAGAAGTGACACTTATTGCCTTTTCATTCCTTCTTTTCATCCTTTAAAGTATAAGCAGGCTTTTTCTTTTTCTTGAACTATTGGGCTTACACGTTTGTTACTTTCCTAGCCTTCTTACCAACAAAATTAATGAAATACCTCTTTTGATTTTAATCTCATTTCCTCTTGAATAAGCATACTTGCCAATTCATTAACATTTCACTTATCTTTTATAATGTTTTAATTAATTTGAAATTACCTATACTCAAAAGGTAGTAAATCCAAAATGAGCCACACTAAAAAAGAGTCCTCTATTGTTAATCTCTAAGTCTTAAACCTTATTGCAATATTATTCATCTCAATAATGTACTTTTGCATAGTTCGTGACCTAATAAACTTTATGGTCATGAGCTATGCCGTTCAAATACCAATAAGTGATTTGTCCGTAAAATGAAAATTTTCTTCCATAAACTACGAATATTCTTTTACACTTTGTATTTGTGGAATAATTGTCTTAATGTTATTGGTAATAGTCATTTTTAGAAACATAAGACTTAACTTGTTGCTCAGTTCCCATTCTTTATGATGTAACCTCTTTACCCTATTGCTTGAATTAATAATTACAGTAAACTTTTTAGCTAGTAATGCCAAATCAAGATCTATAACACCTAAGTGGAAATTGATTTTTCATGTTATTTAGAGATGTTTATTCCATTGAACACAACAATAGATGAGGCATATAAGTGAATATAAACTACATATTCATAAATGTTCATAATTAATTATAAATTAGATTTAATCAATAATGAAAATGCATATTTTTTTTTTTTTTAGAAATACTACAATATATTATCATAAATAATACTAAAAATTAACTTTAATAGATAAATTAACTATTTTTAACCAAATATATTTGATTTTTTGAATAAATAAATATATTTAATAAAAAATATTAATATACCTCAATTATATTATTAATAATGAAATAATAATTTATTTTTAGATAAATCCTAAAATTTTAATAATTAATAATATTAATTCATCCAATCATTTTTTTATTCATTGGTATTTTATTAAAATCATAGATAAATAATTGTCTAAGCGTGTTATTAAATATTCTAATTTGGTCACTTTGGTGATAATAAAACTATAATAATAATATATGTATAAATTAAACACACTAATTTGATTACTTTGGTAATGAACAAACTATAATAATTGTACATGCATGTTAAAGCAAACTATTTTTTATTACTATCAAAATACATAATATAGAGATCAACAAAAGACTTGGGCTAAGCACCTAATGGATATAAATTTAGGTGTCCACTAATAATTTCTTGGCCATAAAAATTGAAAATTCCTTCTTTCTTAATTAGTTACATAACAACCATTATTAAAAGCTTAAAGCCATTGATAATTCCATAAACTTAACTATGTTTCAAATTGTATAAAGGAATTCATAGTTCCTTTTAGCTGATTTTTTTTTTTAATTTATCAATTAGGTGCTTTGAATGCCATACTTAGGCTACTTATTTACATAAAAGAATTAATAATTCCTTTAAATGACTATAACAATTATAATTTTAGAATAGCAAATCCTTAGTGATAAACAGCAGCTTATTCTAGGCTTTAAACTTTAGAGATTTCACACAATTACACAAATGTAAAAACCTCATTATTTTCTTTCCATCAAAGAATAACTATAAATTAAGTAGATATGATGTAAATCCCAAAAGACATGGTTTAAGGACCTAACATATGCAACAAACCAAACACTACTTAAGAAAGTTAAGTTAGATTTTAATTACACAAACTCTAGAGTTAATATTCAAAGGAACACAAACCCAAGGTATTAAGAAGAATATGGATATCACACTCTAGAAAAGAAAGGAATTAGAAATGATAAGTCGAATTGAACGCCATAAGAAGAATTATTTCTTGATAAGTTCTTTAATTCTTAAAAGAATCAAAAGAGAAAATTCTCATTTTTTATTTCATTTAATTTTCTACTTTTGAGATTACAATGAGGTGTCTATTTATGAACTAACATAATAACCTTAAAAGAGACATAAATTCCTATTTAGAAAAAAATTTCTCTTTAGGTCAAACTTTTACCTAAAACAAATCTTTATTAAAAAAAAAAACTTTTACCTTTATAACAAATACTTATTTAGAACAAACTTTTATTTAAGAGTAAATGCTATTACTTAACCCTAACCTATTAAGTACTCTAATTATATTAATAAAATATTGACTTTCTTTTAAACTTAAATTTGTACAATTTGTAATTTAACTGGCCCAAATGTCTTTAATCAACCCATTTAGTGTTTCTTTTATCTTTTTGGCTCTAACTTGTGTTATTGGACGTTTTGGAATGTACAATAGATCTCTTGCATTCTTTGAAACCTTCCACACATCATTTATAAGTTTCTCATCAAGATATATCCTTATCATATATAGAATATATTCAAATTGCAAAATCATAAGCTCTAGTGCCATTTACTAGATTATTTAAACAAAAACATCATTATTAAACATTGGTTTTTGATTTTAAAACTAATTATTTTTATATAAATAGTACAATAAACAATATACCTTAATTTTTAAAAGTTGAAACATTTAATGTGGTTAGAGTGTTTGTTTTAATCTAATAATCAATGTCACTTTTATGATTTTTACTATAATTATATGCTTTTAAGTAAAGTTTTCATGTATGAGAAAAGGAGATGATTGATTATATATATACACATAATTGCATAACTTAAATTAAGTATATGTACTAATGTCAAATCAAATTCAAGATTATAACTTGCATTATAATTATAATTAAGTGTTTAATAAAAATATTATTTAAAAATATTTTAATGTTATTAATTGAAAATATTTTAACATATTTTTTCATCTCTATATCAAGAGACAGTAGTCTGATATCAACCACCAGATTCCTTTGTCCTCTTAGATTCTTATCAACTTTAACATAAACATTACATAATTATAGTTCTATAAAAGTTTGTTTTGCTTGGGTTTTCTATTTTAGGCCTATGACTATTTAGAAGGAAATAAGAAGAGCATTTAATCTTCTTGGTTACATTAGACATCCAACAATTGAGAACAAATTAGCATAATGGTTTTTAACCTCGCTAACCCATCTTTGACACTTTTTCCTATAATTGATGGCTATTGATGCCTTAGAAGCTAATCCAACTCAAAAGTTCCATAACATAAATAGAGTTTGTCTTAACATAATAAGATGATTCAATGTATCTTGCCCTGAATCAAATGGAAACTCCAATTACAATCACGGTAAGGACTCAAACAATGGGATGTTTATTGACTTTCTAAAGACAAGGTCTCCCTTACAAATTTGCACAATGATTTTATGCAAAATTCTCAAGATTTATATGAACTCTAAAAAACAAAGCAACTTTATTAAGGTTACTTTATAAAAATTGCTTTATTAAAGCCAATTTCTTAAAGTTACTTTATCAAAAGGAAGATTATTGGATTATGATGCAAGCAATGACATTGTCAAACTTATCACTTATGCTAGACTTTATGTATAAATAAGTCCTTTTAGGATGAAAAGGGACACCTTTGAGCTTTGTAAATTAGTTCTCTGCTTCCTCTTGTAAATTTGTCTCGCCAAGTAAGCATATAATTCAATGAAAGCTCTTTTTTTTTCTTGTTCTCTCTTTCTCTCTCTTTAAGTCCATTATCTTTAATCTTTTTATTGCTTAATAATTTTTTGTTTGGTTTTATTGTTGTGTTAAGGATTGGTTTCAAAGCCAAGCCTAAATAGTTATTTATTAGTTTTCTTATAGTTAAAACCTAAGTGAAGTAATTATTGTTGCCTTTATTAAAATAAGTGGCCATAGGAGAGTTGGTGTAAACCTTTGACAATGATTCTATGAAATTTCCTAACTAGTTTAAAACCTAGTTTGTGAAATGGGGATTACACCCAATCACAATGCCATTAAAGATTAAAACTATTTATGAATAGTTTTTTGATAAAAACATTAGTGTTAAAGATAAAATATTGAATTTTTTCACCTATTATCATGTTCCTTGGATTGTCAAATAGGACTATCATGTTATGGCCAAGCAGTTTAATATCTTAAAAGAGAGTATTCCATATGTGCCTTAGTTGGTACAAAGAATTATCATTCATTGATGGGAAAAGTTTGAGGCTTTTTGAAGATGGAGTCTACACAGTAGAAAGAATAATAGACCTTAGAGCACACTAAGCCTACTTCATTGACCTTGAAGACATTAGAACAATTACTTAAAGCCCTAATAGAATCAGTCACTAAAGAAAAGCTTTTGAAGACGATGAATACATTATTACAATCTGACAAAAATCCATTAGTTATTGTAAACCTTTGATAGTGATACTATGAAAAATCTTAATGGATAGATTGCATAAGGGTTAGTCTTCTAATACCAGTAATAGTAAAAATAAATAAATACTTATTAATAAAAATATAAATAATAATTATCTTTAAAATTAGAAGCTACTTTCCTCTTTTTCTTTGTATGTTTATAATTATAAATTTGGTGGTGACTTCTTATTTAAGTTTAATTTTGTTATTAAAATTGTAGAGGAAGCTTTACTCTTATGTCAAGATTATAATGATTTCTTCTTATTATCTCAAGATCTTATTAGCTTGTATCAAAAGAAATATAAATTTATTCATATTAGGATGGTTCAAGTTGCTTTAAAACCTACTACTAAATTAGGTTTAATTAACTTAATCATTATTTGTGTTAAAGATAAGAGGCATAATTGCTTTCATGATTCCTTACTCTGAGTTATTGAATCAAATTTAAGTGATGGACCTATTTACTTTTCTTATTACTTAAACTTCACTCTTTTATTGTCATACCCTAATTTTATATGTGTGTTGGATATGATGTATGCCTTTGAAAACTTAATCCTCATTTACAAAATCTGTTATAAAGTTATAAATACCACTATTTCTAAAATTAAGGAAATTTTGACTAAATTTACAGAAAAGGAACAACCACTTTGTTTCTTACTAATAAAACTAAAGCCAATGTTATGGTTTCACAAACTATAAGTTGACATTAGGTTAAATCACCTGAAAAATGGACTTTATAAAAAGCTATTGAGCCTATTAAGCAACAAGGTAAACAACTAAAAGAAGTTATTAAATATAATGATGGTCATTTGAAAAAAAAGATTTTTATATAATTGATTAGTAAGGTTAAAGCTTGAAAAGGAAATTAAACCTAAATATTCTACTTCTTTTGTTCCTTTTACAAAATTTAAATGAATTAGAAAATCTAAAGAATAAGTCAATTAACTGCAATATATGTAATCTATCCTAGAAGGTAGTAGGAATTTTTGTACATATCATTAATTTCATCTCTTTTCAAATTATTTATATTTTCTTTTGAATAATAGTAATATCAAATTTTTGTTTTAAATGCTTATAAGCAATTTTATTACTTAGAGAGCTTATAAACTTTTCTTTTTTCTAAAATTCTTTTTTGGATTAAACTGATTTCTCTAAATTGAGGTATAGAATAAATTTGAAACTAATAAGTTTTTGATCAATTTTTACATATATTCCTTCTTTAGTTATTTTTTATATAAGATATAATATATGCAAGAAAGGATTTTCCAGAATAATATATTAAGATAAGTTTTTAACCATTACAAAAGGAATTACTAAATAAATTTCTTGATTGCAAATAACATTTTGTGATAATTTATACTTAATAACAAACTTGCTTTTATTTACAATGTCTAACACTTTAGTGGTTTTTGAAAAATATTTCAAAGGTACCAATCCTTCATTAATACAACTCATGTTAACTTCTGAATTAATAAGTGTTGTAGTAAAGAACATATATTTCTTGTTAACAATAATTGTAAATTTAGTATGTCATTTATGGATACTAACCTTATTAATAAGATTAACGAATTGAAGATCACTTATATTTTTTTATTTTAAAAAAGTCTTTAAAACTTCTTCTTCTTTTTCTTTAAATATTGTCTTAAGGATAATAATCTTTTCTTTTAAAGGTTATAATTCTATCTTAAGTTTTTTAATTTCAACTTTAAGCACTTGTAAAAAGAGTTCTTTTATAGAATTATATGAGTTTCTTTTAGTCTTTTGAATTACCATTTTTAAACTATAGCCTTCTTTAATAATTTTATTAAACCTTGTTATATTATCTTCTTTAGTTAAATGTAGATATTTTTCTAACTATTTTCTTTTACTAGTTTGGTCTAAAATTTTATCTATAAGATCTAATATCATATTATCTTTCATTGTTAAAACTAATAAGTAATTTTTTTTACAAATGGCTCTATAATAATCACATTATACTTAACAACTTGATTCAAAATCAAAATTAGAAGAAAAATCCTCTTTTCCAATAACATTAATTTCTAGTCATCTTAATCTAAATCACCATCATATAAGAAAATATTTATTAAAAAACTTTCATTAATAGATAATTCTTGAATTTTTTTTCTTTATTTTACATTTATTAGAATGATTTATTATTATTTTTTTACATTTATAACAAACTATTGTTCTCTTTTTCTTTGGCTTGTTCTTCTAGTTTTTTGTTTTTCTCTTATGTCTCTTAAGGCCTTTTATATGAAGATTTTGACCTCTTTTTAAAAGATTTCTACTTTTTTATTTTTTAAAGAACATTATAGATGGATAATCCATTTGTTCACAAAAGTCTCATAAAACCATTATACCTTGAGCTTTTTCATTTTGTAACTATTGATGTAATTTAATTTTATTATAGAGTTTAACTCCTTCAGTAATAACTTTTACTGCTAACTCACCATAAGTGTAATTACCAAACCTAATTATTCTATAATGATAAACTTTAACCTTAGTTTTTACTCTTTTAGCCAAAAAGGTAGGTAACCTTGAGATAAACTTCTCTTTTCAAAATTCACTTTGGCTATTTTCTCTTGTAAAAATTTTTGAAAAAAATACATCTCTATACCATTTGAAATAAGACAAGTTTGGACATCTTAGGAGCTCTTTAACATTAAACTTCAAAAAACATTTCTTTTGTAATTTATAAACCTTCTTAATACAGTCAAATAAATTAGAAGCTCCTAATTCTTTGACAACATTTATATCAAACTTCTTGTTGTGTTTTGAGAAATGTCATGAAAAACCATTTTTTCTTTATTTCATTTTGTGGGAAATAAAATGATTCCTTTACCTTTTTATCTATTTATAAGAGGCCAAGAGAACATAAATACTTTCATCCTCATCTTTATATCTTATATTAGATAAGGAAAGGGATTAAGGTCTATAAGTATTCCTCTTTAAGGGTTTATTAACCATAAAAGCCAAGGTAGATGGTTAAAAATCAACCCTATATTGTTTTTGATTGACTTGTTCTTTAGATCTCTTAATTCCTTCAAATTTTATAAAAGGAATAGAGGAAGTAGAATATCTAGACTTAATTTCTTTTTCAAGGTTTAACTTTACTGGTTGACTATGTGAAAATCTTATTTCTATATCATTATCTTTATATTTAATAACTTTTTCTAGTTGTCTAACTTGTTGCTTATTAGGCTTAATAGTCTTTTTTAAACTCCATTTTTTAAATAACTTAACCTAATTAGAACTTATAGTTCTTAAAACCATAACATTAGCTTTATTTTTGTTAGTAAGAAATAAAGAAGTTGTTCCTTTTTTTGCAAATTTAGCAAGAATTTCTTTAATTCTAAGAATGGTGGTTTTTATAATTTTATAACGGATCTTGTATATAAGAAGAAGGTGGCTTTTAGTTTTAAAGATAATTATTATCTATATTTTCATTAATAGTTATTTCTTTATTTTTACTATTATTGGTATTAGAAAACTAACCATTACACAATCTATTTAGTAAGATTTTTCATAGTATCATTATCAAAGGTTTACACCAACTCTCCCACACCCATTTGGGTTAATGAAGGCAATAACAATTACTCAACTTAGGTTTCACTTGTAAGAAAACCAATGGATAACTAATTGGGTTTGGCTCTAGTACTAATCCTTAACACAATATTAAAACCAAGCACAAAATTATTAAGCAATAAAACCAAACAGAAAATTATTAAGAAATAGAAAAATTAGAGATAATGGACTTATAAAGAGAAAGTAAGAAAGAAAAAAAGCTTTCATTGAATTACAAGCTTACAAGGTGAGACAAGTTTCAAAAAGGAAGCAGAGAAGTAATTTACAAAGCTCAAAGGTGTTCCCCTTCTTCCTAAAAGGATTTATTTATAATTAGAGTCTAACATAAGTGACAAGTTCAACAATGTCATCACTTGTATCATAGTCCAATAATTGCCCTTTGATATAGTAACTTTAAGAAAGTGGCATTAATAAAGCATCTTTTATAAAGTAACTTTGATAATATTACTTTGTTTTTTATAGTTCATACAGATCTTGAGAATTTTGCATAATATTATCGTGTAGATTTGTTTCCCTTAATTGGCTGATTTTTAATAGATTCTTGTTAGATTTCAATAATGTATTCATCATCTCTAAAAGCTTTTCTTTAGTGATATTCCACTAGAGCTTTAAGCAATTACTTTATTGTCTTGAAGGTTAGTGGAGTAAGTTTGGTGTTACTAACTCTAAGGTTTCATCTAGATGAATAATATTTTTTATTTTAAATTTAGCATAAGCCTAATTTTTAGCTCCTTTATTGCCTACTCCTTGTTTAATCGACTTAATAAGCATCAATCTTATCTTAATTAAAATTTGTTGATGACAATAATAATCCTTCATAGTGGTCAAAGGATACATATTGCCCTTAAAATAAAATCCTGCAACCTTATAAGGGTGATATAGTGCATAGTTATTTTTAATTACATATAAAAAGTCTATAAACTTTGGAATAAAAGGATACATTAACTATTATTCCTTATTTAGTACATCCTTATAAGTATTATCTAATCAAGGGTCTAGTTTTTATTTGGACTTGAAGAACTAGTTGCATCTTTAGTTAGTGAGATAATTGTTTTTACTAGGAATAGACCTTTATGTCATAGGCCTTTTACTCATGAATTGTTCCCCTACAAAACCATTTAATCATGGGCCTTTTATAACAAGAAGATATAGGTGATCTTCAATTCGTTAATCTTATTGGTAAGGTTATTACTCATAAATGAAATACTAAAATTACAATTATTATTAACAAAAAATATATATTTTCTATTTCGATATTTATTAATTTAAAAATTAATATGAATTGTATTAATAAAAGATTGGTACCTTTAAATATTGTTCAAAAACTACTGAAATGTTAAATACTGAAAATAAAAGCAAACATGTTATTAAGTATAAATTATTACAAATTATTATTTGCAATCAATGAATTTTTCTAGTAATTTTATTTGTAATAGTTAAAAATCTATATCAAAATGTTATTATGAGAAATTTTTTCTTGTAAATGTTATGTCTTAGTCAAAAAAAAAAATTAAGGAAGGAATATATGCAATAGTTAATGAAAATTTTATTAATTTTAATTTTTTTTTACACCTTAACTTAAAAAAATAATTTAATCCAACAAAGGATTAAAAAAAAAAAGAAAAGTTTATAAGCTTTTTAAGTAATAAAATTTCTTTTAAGCATTTATAATAAAAAAAACTAATAATCTTGTTAATCAAAAGAAATAAAACAAAATTGAATGGAGATGAAATTAATAATATATACAAAAATTATTAGTACTTTTTAAAATAAAAAAAATTATATTATTATATTGCCTTATGAGTTGACTTTTCACAAAAGTTAAATTCTTACAAAAGCAACGCTTATTGTTATGGCATAGCATTAAGGCACATAACAATATATAAGAAGGAAATTGATGAATTGATGAATTATAATTTTTAAAATTGTTAAACATTTTATATTAAAAATACTATTGAACTCGAATATAAAATTCTTAAATTAGTCATTAATTATAAATTTTTGACAGGTTTTATAGTGAATTAAATATTTATTTCAAATAAAAGAATTTATTAAATAGATTTTAAGAAGTTAGAAATTTTTCAAAAATTGGTATAAAATCTGACTATTGATAAATTTATATTTATGAACAAGATACATATAAAATAAAATCTAGAGTATCATTTGAATATTACGAATAAATGACTAATTCATCATTCCCCAACTTAAGTTTTTGGATTAGATGACGTATTCATATATCATATAGTAAATTATGTGACCAAAAAATATATAGTAAGTTAATTTACGTTGCTAATTCTGCTTATGCGGGTATTATTTAGATGGAAATTCAGGTGAACTCCTGTTATTCTTCTTACATAAAACTTACGCATTCAATGTACTACTTTAGAGTACTTGTAGTAATTTCCTTATTCAATGTCGATTACATCCTTCTTATAGCTTAAAATACTTTTAATATCGAATATGTTTGTTCACATCATATGAAACATCAATGTTACTTCTATTTAAAAATTAATCTTAGAAAGTGGATTATTCAAAGTAGGTAGTTTTAGTTAAACGAAAACTCCTTTGTTTGCATTGAGATTATGTTGAATGCATAAAATTGATAACGTGATTTGTGTCACATTTGTGTTACATATTTATTTTGCATGAGTTTCGTGTTCCCTAACCCTGAAGTCTGGAAAATCACGTTATCATTTCCTGTTTTGCTGCGTAGGGAATCCACTATGAATTTACCAATTTTAGGATGTGGAAACTGTCAACAAGTTGAGATTCTCATACGGTTTATTTAGCATACAGATGTGTCCGCTGATATATAAAAGAAAGCCAGCACACTGTTGAATGCAACGTCGAATATTTTACAGTTACCTTTTTGTCTTTTCAAAACAAAAAAAAAAAAAGGCTACTTAAAAATAGTTTTCCCAATTTAAAAAAAAAATAGATAGATTTGAAAAAATATATTTTTTTCTAGCTTCTTCTTGTTCTTTTTCTTTTTTTCTTTTGTTGCCTTTTACTTTCTTTTAATAGATTAATATATTAAAAAAATTATTACTTTACACATTTCTTAAGTTTAAAGACTTTTTAAAAATAATAATTTACTTCATGTAAAATTATTTTATAATTAATCTAAAACGTTTTTAAATGATGCTCATAGGTTTTATTATCTCATACATATTATAAGTTAACATGTAAAAAATGGATCACGCTAACATGTTATGCAAAATTTAATTAAAAATTGAAAATAAAATTAATTAGAAAAAATCAAAATAATTAAGAAAAATAAAAAAAAAAATTTATTCTTTCCCCCTATTATTACTCCCCACTTTTCCTCCTCCGTCGCTTCCGCCTTCTCTTAAAAACAATTTCTCTCACCAATAGGTGGCACTCGAATAAGAATCTTTAAAATTTTCTTTTGGTATCTTATTTTATCTTTATAATTTTCATTTTTGTTCATTTTGAATTAAATTACAAGTAATATACCATGCATTCAATTTTTATTACCGCGTTCCATCCCCATTCTACAAGAGCCGACAAGCCCAGCGTCACTGACCTCACCGTTTTCCAGTCCTTCACATGCCCCAATGTGGGGCTCTTAGTTTCCGTCTCGTGATCCTCGCACGCCATGTGCTACCCCTTGTCCTCCCACATGCCTTCACGCACCTACGCGCTGGCAGCAACCCAGGCGATGCCACGTCAGTGCCACGCCATCTATGAGACTTGCCACCTCAGCCATTTCGTTGCCACGCCTTCTCCACATCATCGAGTTTACCTGCCACGTTAGCATCTCGATGTAAGCATCACTGACCTGCCATGTCAACACCATTGACAAAAAAATCAGTTGAAACTTTGACCAGTTGGTTCACTTATTTTTAGATCGATTTTTGACCCGTTCATATTAGTTCCTAGGGCTTTTTGGTATCCTTTTTTTTTTTTTTCCATTTTTGGGGTTTATTTTGGCTGAATTTGACCGTGCAAAACTATTTTAGTACAACTTATGTTACATTTTATATATTTTATCAATATTTGATGTAATTTTTATTATTGTAACGGAGAAACTTGAGATTTCTATTCCTGTATAAGTATCATTCTTAATGAAACTAATTATTTTCTTTAGTTTCAAGTGATGTATCATTCTTACGGGGATGTTTGTTTTGAACTTGTCTGCTTAAAACTTCCTAATTAGTTAACAAATCATTGTGTTATGCTAATTTCTTCTAAACTTGGACATTCGCATCTTATTTATATTCCTTGTTTAAAATTATGTTCTTTAATTTATTGTAGTCTGTTAGGTTTTATTAAAGACATTAATATTGATCGTATTTTGTGTCAACTTGCTAAACACCTTCTCCGACCGTCCATTCCTCATAGCCTCTGATCTGGATGGATACCTGCAGGTGATTATAAATATCACCTATTGTCATCATAAAGTCTAGGACGAGGTACACCAGTTGAGATCGCGTAGAGAGATCTACTTCCATGAGCCCAATAATGGCTCTGTCATCATTCCATCTTGTGTCTCGTACGACTACCATGGCGTTTACTCCTGTGTTTCTCCTATGGAGGGCGTGGATCCTGATCATAAGTATGCCAAGGTGGGCATACCTAAGTCCTCATGAGCATCATCATCATTCGATGGAAGAACTACAGGGACGACGATGGACTATCCAACCAACTAGGATAAGAAGAAATATGGAGCCACAAAAGGCCTCGATTTCTACAATGGGAGACAGATCTGTGTCAGTAAGATTCTCTCATTATAGGACATAGTCGGAATTACCACCGCAACAACAAGAGGAGGATGAAGATGAAGGAGAACTGACACTACTATTGGTAGATCACATCCCAAACAGGGAACCAGAGGAGGAGGAAGAGCTACCCACCATCTGGGATACCCTAGGCGAACCCTCAGGTAAGTTTGACTATCTGGTCAAATACACACCCCCACCTAACTATGAAGTTGGTGAACCTTTAGGTTGGGGATCAAACTGTGACGAAGAGGACGAATCCAGGCTGACACCAGACTAAGATAACATAGAAGAATGGGCCATGACTATCTACTCCAACCTAGAGGAGGAGTATGAGCTAGACTAATCTAAATTCGAAGAACCTAGGCTGGCATCCGGCCCAGGTCCCAAACAAGAAGAGTCTAGGTCGGTACCCGACCCAGACTATGGAGAAGACAGATCTAGGCTGGCACCCAGCCCAGATCACACATTTGAGGAACAATAGCTGATACACACCTCAAGGGACCCACATATACCGACTGATTGGGATAACTATGACCCAATCTGGGACCCGTCAGAACCATCAGAGGAAGAAGCACAGGATACCAAACAACAGTTTAGAACAGAAGGTGGTGGATATAAGACAGCCTATACAATTCAGCAAGATGATGAACTGGCAGAGATGGACTACCCTCAACTACAAAAACTTGAAGATAAATTCAGAGTCCTCTCATCTTCAGCAGTCAGCCAGTACAGACCACCTCTAGATCCAATACCCAACCCACAACCAGGGTACACACCAGCTAGAGGCACAGCATGATATGAGCCAAGCACTTCAAATATTGACCTCTGCCTTAATGGAAGAAAGCCAAGATTCCTAGGAGGTCATAATGATGAACAATGGTCCTTACCTCCAGCTCAACAAGTTACAGGAGCAATGTTAGTCCTGCCTGACGAAATTGGGCTCTACCCAGACGTCTTCGCTAGGTGGGAGTCCATTACACGTAATATCTACAGAGATAGAGTCTGGAATGACACCCAGACAAAGGTCAACTTCATCGAAAATCTCTTGGGAGAAGTTGAGAAGAAAACCTGGACCTAGTGGAGAATGGCGTACCCTAGTGAGTACGCAGAAATGCTCATAACCAGCGACAACACACAGAACATCCTCTCGCAAATACGAAGGGTGTTTATACTAGAAGACCCCTATCAAGGCCAGTCATATGAGCAAGAAGAAGCTTACCAAGACCTGGAACGACTTTCTTGCACCAGCATCAAAGACGTCGTAAACTACATGAACAATTTCAAGATTCTGGCAGCAAAATCTGGGAGGATGTATACATCTGCGGAACTTTCGAAAAAATTCTTTAGAAAAATGCCACCACTTATCGGCAACAAGTTAGCAGAATCCTTCGCAGAAAAATACCCATGCAACACAATTGGCGTGCTACCCCGAATTTACTTCTCCTATCAAGTACTGGAGAATATGTGCAAGGAAGCAGCATTGCAAAAAGGGGTAAGGGATCTGTCCTTTTGTAGCAAAATACCTATCCCAGGGTTTTACAAATCCCACAAAAAATATGGGATTAGGAAATCCAAGAGCTACAAAGGCAAACCTCATGACTCGCATGCACGTATCTTCAAAAGGAAGCATTCGGGAAAGATCACCAAATGTAAATGTTACATCTGTGGTGATGAAGGACATTTCGCTCGAGAATGCAAAAGAAAGCATGGAAACATCACTCGAGCAACAATAATGGACAACCTGGATCTACCCTCTGACTATGACTTGGTCTCGGTTGACCAAGATGAACCTGAAAGTAATGCAATCTGCAGCATCTCGGAAGGAGAGGTAGGAAGTTCGTCATTTATGGCAAAAGCACTCACAGCAGCAGTCTCATGGGAGGAAATGGGAAACATGCTAGGTGAGCATGGTGGATGGAGAGTAGCAATCAAGGTCCCAGAAAATCAACTCCACTGCAAGCATGAATGGGAAGAAAACCAAGAAGTCTTGGAAGAATTCATCAAGTGCGTTACTTGCAAAACCAGGACCGAACAACGGATAAGGATACATTGCCCACAATGTAAGATTACATCATGTCCTCTCTGCTCCTGCTACTACTTCAACAAATCCATTCTCCCGAAAGAGAAAGTCAGACCGGTTCTAGGGAATAAAGACTCATTGATTAACGAACTCCTAGACTACATTGCCTATATGAGGAAGGAAAACGAGAGACTCCAGCACCTATTGGAGAAGAACCTGGAAAATGAACTCAAGGAGCTCCCAAGCAAAGGAAAAGAACCAGAAACGGAGGATGGAGAGACATCAATGGCAATCATCGAACACCAAGTGCTAAGCGAAAAAGCTGGGAGGAGAATGATCAATAGGCTCTACGGAACGAATCTATGAGTTGTTGATGGGGCCCAAAGATGGGATGCTGTACCTGAATCCAGATGGTCTCCTGTTCGTCCATCTTTATACAAGTCCATCATCCCACCAGGTGGTGTTCAAAATACCTGGAGTAGAAGACTTCAAAGTCCAAGCGGTATTAGACACAGGGGCAACCACATGCTGCATTTGCAGGTCATCTGTACCCAAGGAAGCACTGGAAAAACTTCATTACACGGTGCAGTTTAGCAGCATTGACGCACGACAAGAGGCAACCGACAAACTCAAGGAAGGAAAGATGCTTATCGAGGACAACCGCTTCTGCATCCCTTTCACCTATGTCCTAGAAATGAAGATACAAAACGAAATTCAAATGCTCATCGGATGTAACTTCATCAGAAGCATGTAGGGCGGAGTACGGATAGAAGGTAACCTCATAACCTTCTATAAAGAGTTGACACAGATCCAGACCACCACTGATGTGGAAATCTGAAAGGCATCCATCGAAGAACTGGACCTAGAAATGGAAGAATACCAGGAGATACAAGAGCTGGCCGGCTAGCCCAAAGATTTGTAAGTACAATACAGGAGCTGAAGTAGGCTGGATACATCGGAGAAAATCCTCTGGCCCATTGGGCCAAAAACAAACTCAGGTGCAAACTGGACATCATAAATCCAAATGTCACAATCGAAGACAAGCCTCTTAAACATGTGACGCCAGCTATGGACCAGAATTTCAGCAGACACATCCAGGCCTTATTAAAACTTGGAGTAATCAGGCCCAGCAAGAGTAGACACCGGACAATGGCATTCATGGTTCAATCTGGAACCTCAATTGATGAAGCTATAGGAAAGGAGGTAAAGGGCAAAGAAAGAATGGTGTTCAACTACAGGGCACTGAATGACAATACATACAAGGATCAATATTCGCTCCCAAGCATCAACACCATAATCAAAAGAATTGCAGGCAGCAAAATCTACTCAAAGTTCGACCTTAAATTTGATTTTCATCAGATTATGATGGAGGAAGCCTCGATCCCATGGATGGCCTTTATCACACCACAAGGGTTATACGAATGGCTGGTCATGCCATTTGGGATCAAGAACGCGCCCGCAATCTTTCAACAAAAAATGGATGAATGTTTCAAGGACGTCAAGGATTTTATTGCAGTCTACATCGATGACATCCTTGTATTCTCGAAAGATGAAGCAAGCCATGAAAAGCACCTTCTGGAGATGATTAAGATTTGCAAGAAAAACAGACTGGTCCTGTCCGCAAACAAAATGAAGGTAGCCCAGGAAGAGATAGAGTTCCTAGGAGCAACAATCGGGAGAAGCAAGATCAAGTTGCAACCACATATCATCAAGCGAATTGTGTAGTTCAAGGAGGAGCAACTGAAGGAGAAGAAGGGTCTGCGATCTTGGCTCAGAACCCTTAATTATGCCAGGACCTGCATCTCGAACTTGGGAATGCTGTTAGGACCACTCTACTCAAAAATAGCGCCACACGGTGACAGCAGGATGAAAAGGTCAGACTGGGAATTAATAAGAAAGGTCAAGCAATTGGTCCAATAATTGCCTGACATGGAAATAGCCCCACCCGGAGCATACATCATCATCGAATCAGATGGTTGCATGGAGGGATGGGGAGGAGTTTGCAAGTGGAAAAGAAAAAGGTTCGACAGCCGTAGCACAGAAAAGGTATGCACTTATGCTAGTGGAAAATTCCCAAAAATTAAGTCCACTATAGATGCAGAAATCCACGCCTGCATGGAGACACTGTGATGAGAACCATGGAGATGATGGGTGGAAGGTTTCAAAAGATACAAAAAATTCAACACAAGCTAGAGCTTCAATTGATGCAAGAGGTCTATTGCAAATTCCAGAAGGCCCAATAACACGAGCTAGGCCTAGAAAGATCAAAGAAGCACTAAATGGGTTGATTTTGGACATTCAGGCCAACCAGGCTTCAAATGGTGCGAATTCAAGTTTTAAAAGAAGCCCAGGCCTATTTAATATAATTGGACTACTTAAATAGGTCAAAATAAGTGATAGCATTCACTCCTAAATAGGAGATCATTGTATGTGCTGGAATTAGTCTGAAATTCCTCCTAAATAGGAATTTTGCCTCTTGAGGATTGCTATCTAAGCCTATAAATAGGCACCCCTTGTAAGCTGTGGAGATACAACTTTGAGTGAAATAAACAGCAAGGGTTTTTTCTCCCTCGATTCTTTCAAGAACTAAAGAACTTATCAAGAGGTAATTCTTCTTGTGGCGTTTAAATCGACTTATCACTCCCAATTCCTTCCTTTTCTGGAGTGTGGTGTCCATATCCATCTTGAATACCCTAGGTTCGTCTTCCTTCGAATATTGGGTCTAGGGTTTGTGTCATTCACCTCTGATTTAGCTTTCCTGGTTGTTCTTTGATTCATTGTGTGTGTTGGGTCCCTAAGCCACGTCTTTTTGGAGTTTTCCGCATCAGTTGGTATCAGAGCTTGACTCTAAATCAGTGTTATGCTGTTATTTTGTGTTGAAAAAAAAAAAAAGAAGGGAAACATCAAATTCAAGTTATTGATAAAGTTAATAGTTTGGTCATATTGGCCACAATAATAACAAAGTTGCTTACTCAACTCCAATTCCGTCATCCATTTTCCTATCTTGCTATCCAAATTGTCCTCTAAATTTAACTTCCCTTATCCTGATTCTTTTGTGAGTTTAGTTCATTAAAATCGTTTGCCTTGATATCCTTTTTCGTTTTTTGATTCCTTGTTCTCTGATTTGTTCAAATCTACACCGCTTATCTTATTCTGTTCAGAATCAATACTCTTGATTTACCTTCTTTAGTTCTTTATAGAGCTGAGAGGAGAAATCCGAGTGGTAAAAGGCAAGAGTGAAAGTTCATATAAAGAAAAAGCCATAAAGAGTGTAAACACGAGAGAGTGTGACACCTTCTTTTGAGTGAAACATGTGAGGGAGTGCTCTGTAAGGTATCTTATTATTTTGTGTAGAAGTAATACTATGACATCCAAAGACAAAGGTGCAGCTCAAGAGGGAGCTGGTGATGTGTCCTTCATGATCAAAGTTATGCAACAACAATTTGAGCGTATGAATACCAGATTTGATGATATGAGGGAGAGGATGGAGGAGCAATCTAATACTATAGCAGAGTTGCAAATGAGGCATGGGGAGTATGAGGCTCCTAAAACAAGAAGGCAGTTGAGACGTGCCTATGACCATGAAGATAATGTAGAAGATGATGAAATTGATGATCAAACTTCTGTGGTCCGAACTGCTAACAATAGAAGGGATCAAAGAAAATTTGGGAGGTAAGGCACCTACGACCATAATTTGGGCAGTATTAAAATGACACTTCCTCCATTCCAAGGTAAGAATGATCCTGATGCATACCTAGAATGGGAGAAGAAGGTTGAATTGGTTTTTGATTACCACAACTATTCCGAGGAGAAAAGGGTAAAGCTTGCTGCAGTTGAATTCACTGACTATGCTATTATTTGGTGGGATCAACTTGTTTTGACTAGGAGAAGGAATCGTGAGCGGCCTATTGATACATGGGAGGAGATGAAGGCTATCATGAGGAGGAGGTTTGTCCCTAATCACTATTACAGGGAGCTGTATCAAAGACTGCAAGGGCTTACTCAAGGCAGCAAAAGTGTGAAGGATTACCACAAGGAGATGGAGATTACCATGATTCGGGCAAATGTAGAAGAAGATAGAGAAGCAACCCTGGCTCGATTTTTGCAAGGGCTAAATAGGGACATAACAAACGTGGTTGAATTGCAACACTATGTGGAATTAGAAGACATGGTACACATGGCCATGAAAGTTGAAAGGCAACTCAAACAAAAGGGTTCCACACGATTTGGGCAGAACTCAGGATCTGCCTCATCTTGGAAGCCAAATTGGAATAAAAGGGACGAGATGGCCAACTACAAGTCCAAAGCCGAGCTAGCCAAGTACAAGAATGTGGGTTCTAGCAAGGAGGCAGGTAATTCTGACCCCCAACCGAGTAAAAATAGAGATGTTAAATGTTTTAAGTGTTTTGGCAGGGGTCACATTGCATCTCAATGTCCAAATAAGCGTGCAATGATCTTGAGAGATAATGGTGAAGTTGAAACTGAAAGTGAATTAGATGATTCTATGCCATCATTAGAGGGTGAAAGTGATGGAGAAGAGTATCCAGTTGATGGAGTAGCTCTTGTCACAAGGCGAGCATTGAATGCGCAAGTAAAGGAAGAAAATGAGGTGCAACGAGATAACATCTTTTAAACGAGGTGTCTCGTCAGAAATAAGGTATGTAGTATGATTATTGATGGTGGGAGTTGCACTAATGTCGCTAGCACAACTATGGTTGAGAAACTGAATTTACCTACTATGAAGCATCCTAGGCCATATAAGCTGCAATGGTTGAATGAGAGTGGTGAAGTCAAGGTAAATTAGCAAGTGCTCATATCATTTTCTATTGGAAGGTACTGTGATGAAATTTTATGTGATGTTGTATCTATGCATGTGGGCCATATTCTTTTAGGATGACCATGGCAATTTGATAGGCGAGTTAAGCATGATGGCTTCAAAAACTGATATTCCTTTGTAATTAATGAAAAACTTGTCACTCTTGTACCATTATCGCCTCAACAAGCTTATGAGGATCAATTAAGGATTAAAAATGAGAGTGAATAGAAAAGAAAGATTGATAAAAGAGAAAAAAGAGGAGAAAACGTGACGACACAAGAGAAAGAGAAGAAAAGAGAAAGTTTCTATGCAAAAGGGAGTGATGTCAAAAGAGCATTTTATGCCAAACAACCTATGATCGTACTTTTGTACAAGGAGGCTTATTTTAACACTAACAAGTTTGACCCATCCTTGCCTAGTGTTGTTGTTGCTCTATTGCAGGAATTTGAAGATGTATTCCCTAACGATACTCCAAGTGGATTGCCACCTAATAGAGGAATTGAGCATCAAATTGATTTCATCCCAGGTGCATCCATCCCTAACCGGCCAGCATATAAGAGTAATCCTGAGGAGACAAAGGAGCTTCAAAGGCAGGTTGAGGAGCTTATTTCCAAAGGATATGTGAGGGAAAGCTTGAGTCCATGTGCTGTTCCTGTGCTACTTGTACCCAAGAAAGATGGGACTTGGAGGATGTGTGTTGATTGTCGAGCAATCAACAAAATCACTGAAAGGCACCCAATTGCTTACTTCAGTGAAAAGCTAAGTGGAGCAAGCCTTAATTATCCTACTTATGATAAAGAGATGTATGCATTGGTATGGGCTTTGGAGACATGGCAACATTACCTTTGGCCCAAGGAGTTTGTCATCCATACTGACCATGAATCGTTGAAGCACTTAAAGGGACAAGGAAAGTTGAACAAAAGACATGGCAAGTGGATTGAATTCATCGAGACCTTTCCCTACAACATCAAATATAAACAAGGTGATGATTCGAGGGCGAATCCCTTTGAGGAGTGGGGGAATGATGAGAACCATGGAGAT